>CM055127.1:416584288-416786788 GCA_029206835.1 Rana muscosa | reverse complement strand
ATTCCTCAAGTAGGTGGCCGGTGAAATAGAGACCGCTTCCCTTCCTTTTTTTGTACTTGGAAAAACCAACTTTATTGATATAAAGCACATTTTACAAGTCATTCAAGTACATTTGATAATAAAAGAACCTTTACAAAACGCTGGTCAGTGTAATTGAATATGCAAGTATGTTACAGGATGTACAGCAGTCACATGTATACAGGTGCCTTGAGTCAGGTGGCCACTTAATTCAACATACACTAAAGGTGTGCCACAGGTACATAGGTATTCTTCACTGGGTATGGACCAATTACACACAGGTTTCCCCATCCTCCAACCATCTGTCCTAAATCTTGGAATATTTTTGTGTAGACCCTCTGTGTGTATAAATCAGTTTCTTAAAGGGCAATGTATCATTAAAGCGGAGGTTCACCCTAAATCCTGACATTATATTATACTAATCTATGTAGCAGATACATATACATATGCCTATTGGTTTTTTTTTTTGCGCTTGTACTTACCGTGAATCAGTCGTTCCGAATCAGGACTTCCGGGTATTCCTCCCGCGGGAGTGGGCGTATGTTTTTCTTTCCCCGGCGCCCTTTGAATGACGTCACCCGTTATCATGGCAACCTCGCTCGCTCGCCGACAATACTGATGATACAGCGGTGAATGCTGGGATGCATTCACCGCATCCCGGAAGTCTCTGCTTGTGGGCTTCACAGTGCCCACAAGCAAAATGGCAAAAAGAAGATCAATTTATAAAAGTCAGAATTTATAACTGAAATAGACGGGGGTTGTTTCTAATCGCAGGACAAGTGAGTGCTTACATGTTTTCTGTAACCCCATTACATGCACCTAGAAAAAAAAAAACGAGGGACCGCGGAACCTCCGCTTTAACTGCTTTTTCCATAACTGTTCTGTGGGGGGCACATTCTGCATCCATCTCTGAGCTATCACTTTACGGGCTAGGAATAATGTTTCAAAAATGATGATTGTGTGATATTTGTCCACCTCTACATCTGGTAGTAGCACAAAATACATAACTTGGGGTCCAGTACCACCGGGGATCCCATACAGCCTCCCTTCCTTACTATAAACCAGTAACTGTAGGGGAAGTAGATCTAGTAGGGACACTTTAATTTCAATAGAAAACAGGATTCCCGTGAATTGCCCACACCCTCTTCTTTTGTGCAAGTCAGCAGTTTGGAACCCCTTTACAGATCTGAAGCATCCTTCCTTTGAATAAGAAGATGGCGATCAATGTACAGAGCTCAGGGACCCTCTGAAATACATATTCATGTGTAGGGTGCAGCCGTCATCACTTTGGCTTATAAATGAGGTTTAATTCCAGCCTGTGTGTGTAGTTTGTATTTGATATTTTCATAGGAGTCCTCCAAGTTCTCTGGTTTCCCCCACGCTGTCTGATGGGCCTCATTATTCAACCACAAATTCTCTTACCAGGATCCTCTTATATTGGAAGTCCTGGGATTCTCCACTTAATATCCACGTATATGTTGGCCAGGGAGTGTAAGATTTTTATTAGAAAGAAAAATAGACCATGTTTGAGGAATTTTCTCAAGTATCATTGAGGGTTTGCTCCTGCTGTTTCACAGGCTCATCTGTAAAGGCTAATGCCTCGTACACACAACCATTTTTCCCCGCAGGAAAAAAACTGAAATTTTTCCTGCCGGGATTCCTGTCAGGCCTGCCTTGCATAGACACGTTCAGGCCAAATACCGCTCAACTTTTGAATTTCAAGAACGCGGTGATGTTAAAGACTCCAACGAGCCGACAAAATTACGTTCTATGCTTCCGCGCATGCGTCAAATTGTTTACGACCATGCGCGGTATTTTCCCCCTCAGGAAACCATACAGACGGCCGGTTTTCTCGGCCGGTATTTTTCCTGACAGGAAAATAGAGAACAAGTTCATATTATTTCTCTTTTCGTCCATGGACGGACACAGCTCCTTAATTCTTGACTTGTGGGTTATGTTCCGTCTATTAGGAGAGGACTAGGCAGACATGTTAGTTATCTAAATACATGTAACTTTAACAGAGTTGAACAGCCCCGCCCAGGGGGCGGTCCCTCCGGTCATAACCCCTCACCCTGCAGCTAGCAGCTCAGTTTTATTTCTGCCGAGTAGACTTGACTTGGTCCCTAAGGACTGTCAGTGGGTCAGAATGGAGTCTGAAGCTGGCTTTTCTTTCCCAGACATTCCAGAGGCAGCAACCGGTGCTCCTACACCTGCGGTTCCCATGGACACTTTGTCGGCAGTCCTGGAGTCATTTGTTGCCAGGGTGGAAGCGGCATGCGGGCGTAAGGGGGGTAAAAAGCGCCCCCTCCCCCGCCATCTCCTGGGGAATGCTCGGACTCAGATTCGGGCCTGGCTGCAGCTCAGGACCCCTGTTCTGGGATGTCAGAGGATGCGGACCAGGACCGTCCGGGCACTGAGGAGGACTCCTCGTCCGGGTCAACGCAGGACAGAGCACATGTGGGAGCACTTATCACAGTAAGGGACACCCTTAAGCTAGAAGATACAGCTGGGACATCCACTGAGGTGTCAGTCCCTTTTGGGTCTCACAAACCGACCCGCTCTGTTGAGGTTTTTCCTTATGTAGATTTCTTTGACAAGTTCATAGATAAGGAATGGGAACGGCCGCAGAGGTCCTTTATGGTCCCTCAGCACATTGCGGTCCGTTTTGAAGGTCCGAAGCGGTGAGTAGGACCATGTTCACCATACTGGGGTCAGCATTGCGGCCGATAATGGCTGCGATTTTGGTGTCTCAAACACTCACTGAATGGGCTAAACTTTTGCACCAGGCAGTGGAGGAGCATCAGCTCCTACAGGAAATCTTGACACTGGCCGGCCAGCTGGTGCAGGGTCTTGTGTACGTCTGTGATGCAACACTGGATGTGGCCCCTTTAATCTCCAGGGCCTCTGTATCCGTGGTGGTCTTGCGCCGCCTGATATGGCTAAAATACTGGTCCGCGGACCAAGCTTCTAAATAAGCTCTGACCGATTTGCCTTTCAAAGTTGGGAGGCTCTTTGGCTCCTCACTGGACGACATTATTAAGGATGTCACTGGAGGTAAGAGCACACTTCTTCCTCGGTCCACTAAAGGTTAAGGAGCCGCGCCATAAGCCAGGGCCCTCCTTTCCCGCACAAGAGCAATATTTTTGTCAGTCAGGGCCCGCTAGCAGACCCTCCCAAGCCGATAAGGCTTCAACTGGGGGACAGAAGCGTCCCTGGGTGCTCAAGCAATCCAAGTCCGCAAACAAGCCTGCTTCAGCATGAAGTCTTGCCCCCACCCGATTCTTGGGTGGGGGGCCGTCTTTGCGAGTTCGCAGCTCGGTGGACCTCCCTGCTTTCCGACCAGTGGGTTTGCGAAGTGATAACTTCAGGGTACAAGATAGTTTCTTTCTTGTCCACCAAACAGATTCTTTCCCTAAAATCTTCCTCTCCTTCCATCTCGTCGGACTGCCCTGACTGGGGCAGTACAAGACTTCTTGAGATGTGGGGTGATCATACCCGTGCTCCTGCAGGACCGGTTTCAGGGATTCTACTCAAATCTGTTCGTGGTCCCAAAGAAAGACAGAGTTCGTCCAATCCTAGATCTCAAGGCCCTCAATGCCTTTGTGAAGGTTCGGAAATTCAGGATGGAATCGATTAGTTTCGGTGGTAGCTGCGCTCCATCTGGGGGACTTTCTGGTGTCCTTGGACAGTCTAGCTTCGGCACCAAGAGTTTTCACCAAGGTGCTCGCCCCGATTTTTTTTGGCTTTGCTGAGACAGCGAGGCATTGCTGTCGTGGGCTACTTAGACGATCTCCTTCTGAGAGCTGCTTCACGCTGAGAATTAGAGGACGTGTCTATAGCCAGTCAGACTCTGAGAATTTGGTTGGGTACTGAACCTCCAGAAGTCGGTGTTAGTACCGACTCTCTAAACTAGGAACTAGTAATTGGACTTTGAAGGCATACAATATAGATGAGGATAAAAAACTAGAGGTTTATTGGTATACAAAAAATTTGAATTATAAAACAATCATAACATTGAATTGATCAGTTATTATGACTGGTCCAAAAGGGGTTATCAGTAAAGTACAATGTATTCTCCTTATAATGACTCAACTGAGTACAAAAAACAAAAGAGAGAAATTATAATTGTGTAATCATAATCCAGATAACCAATAAGGTACATTGTACTGTACTGATAACCCCTTTTGGACCAGTCATAATAACTGATCAATTCAATGTTATGATTGTTTTATAATTCAAATTTTTTGTATACCAATAAACCTAGTTTTTTATCCTCATCTATATTGTATGCCTTCAAAGTCCAATTACTAGTTCCTAGTTTAGAAATTCTACTTATATCGGGACGGTGGCATATGTGTACCAGTGTATCCAAAGTGTCACCCTTTGGGAAGATGCACGTAAACAAACTTTAGAATTCGTTAGTACCGACTCAGCGCCTGGAATATCTGGGGCTGATTCTAGACTCCTCAGGGACGAGAGTTTTTCTTCCTCCAGAGAAGTCGCAGATGCTCCAGGCTGCGGTGAGGTTAACATCCCGCAAATGGTCGTCTCTCCGTTTCTGCATGAGTGTCCTGGGCCTCATGGTAGCCTCCTTCGAGGCAGTACCGTATGCCCAATCCCACACTCGAGTTTTGCAGAAGGAGATTCTGTCCAAATGGAACAAATCCCCATTGTCTCTGGATCATCAGATTCAGGTAAGTCGCCTAGTCAGGGCCTCTCTGACTTGGTGGCTGACATCCCCGGCACTTCAGTTCGGGAAGTCGTTAATTCCTTTCCACTGGACTGTGATCACGACGAACACCAGCCTGACAGGTTGGGGGGGGGGGGGAGTCTGGGGGGTTCAGTCGGCCCAGGGCCGCTGGACTCCGGAAGAATCCCTCCTGCCGATCAATGTCCTCGAGCGAACAGGCTATGCCTCTCAAAGTGGTCAGAGACTTCAAGGGCGTCCAGTCAGGATCCAGTCGAACAACGCCACGGCGGTGGCTTATGTTAACCATCAGGGAGGAACAAGAAGGAGCTCGGCCGCAGCATTGGAGGTCTATCACATCCTAAGGTGGGCCGAAAGGAGCGTACCGGTTCTAACGGCTGTTTACATTCCGGGCGTAGAAAACTGGCAGGCGAACTTAAGCACTATTAAGGGGCAGATTTCAGCCTTAGCTGTTTTCCTCCAATGACCCCTGGCGGCTCATTCACTGGTAAGCACGTTTGTGCAGGGGGTCCGACACGTAATTCCCCCGATTAGACCACCGATCCCTCCGTGGGACTTGAATCTGGTGCTCTCTGTACTAAAGGAATCTTTTGAGAACATCAGGGAGATTCCTCTCTTGACACTTTCTCAGAAAGTTGCCTTCCTAGTAGCCATTACATCGGTTTTCTAAATTGGCGGCCTTGTCCTGCAAGTCACCTTACTTGGTCCTTCATAAGGATAAAGCGGTGCTACGCCCGCAGCCCTCATTCTTTCCTAAGGTAGTTTCGGCTTTCTTTCTCGTACATCACGGGACACAGAGCGACATAGTCATTACTAATGGGTTATATAGATACCGTCAGGTGCTGGCACTGGCAACTTCCAAAACCGGAAGTACCCTCCCCTATATAAGCCCCTCCCATCCGGGAGCACCCCAGTTTTTTGCCAGTGTCTAAGGTGTTGGCCAAGAAAAAACATGTGTTTTTCACTGAGCTTGCGTACAGGTTCTTTTGGGCCTCAGTAAGCTATTCCGGATCCGACCAAAAAAGCTTCATAGCTAAACGGTCGGTACCCGGGCCTTGCAGAGAAGAGCAAGGTTTTGCCTGTAATACTTCTCTTAGGAGAGCTGGACCCTGGGATCCAGAGCTCTGGTCATACCCACGACCAAGATGTTTTCTGTGCAGGGTGCTATACAGGTCCAGGGGAGTGGAATCCTTGGGAACCCGGTCCCTGAAGGTTTGATTACAATGCCTGCCGTGATAGGTGAAGTTTGGGCTTTTGTGGACCAAACAAAGTCCTGCGGCGGGGAACAGGTAAGTGGGGGCCCCCAGGAACTTGGTTCTATTGGGGGACCCCCAAGCCTAATTTGTCTTTCTGTCTGTTACCTAATGGTATTCCCGCAAAATTCTGTGCATGCCTGTAACTACTAAAAAAATTTAATAATTTTTAATGGTGGTCAAGAAAAAAAAAAAAAAAAAAATTTTTTTTTTTTTATGTGTATATATATTTAATATATTAGACTGCGGTACCTGTGTTTGTCCACTAGAGGCCGCTGTGGAACGTTTCTTGTCATGTGGACTAGTTTCTTTTCATCAGAGCGAGTCCAGGCAGATGGTGAGTTCTCTTATGGGAAACTGCTTCCTCTGCCATGTTGCAATGCTCGTCCATCCCCCGGCCTGCGGCAAAGGGGCCCTGGCTCTTGTCCCTGGTTTCCATTTTCGAAATTAGCGCCGAAGGCGCACGTGGCCGCGCGCGTGCACGCGCCTCTATATATAGAGGTGAGCCGGGAAAGGGGGCGGAGCCTGGGGGATGACGCTCTTTGCGCGCCGCAGCGCTTCTGCGCATGTGCGGGCGTCCCAGCATGTTAAAAACCACAATTTTGTGTGGTGAGCTGGCTATGAAGTACAGAGACAGAGCTGGCAACATTTAAAAAAGGCATACAGCAAGCGGTTGATACAGGCATCCCCTAGAAAGGCACATTAGTAGACACCAACTGTTTCTTATAGCAGCATTTATGCTAGACTATTGTCAGTAACTGGTGTATTTCGGCTGGAATACCTCAGCTTTGTGGCTTAGGAATATGCCGTCTAAAAACTCCGGGACTAGAAATTCCAGGAGGAATAGGGGGTCTCCATCGGGCTCTGAGGATCTTGGGCATGCTTTGGCTGCACCAGTCTCCCCTGAAGAATCAGAGGTTAGTGACCGTAGAGCACCCTCAGGAGTACCTGGTACTGTGGCTGTCCTCAGTTCACCTGCTCCTGTGTATATAACAGAGGAGGTTTTTTCCTCAGCTCTGGGAGGGCTGGAAGAGAGATTGTCAGCATTGATCGCGGCTTCCCTGTCACAGGAGAAAAGCGCCCGATCTCCGTCTCCTCCCTCAGAGTGCCTGTTAACAGAGCAACAGTCCCATACAGGGATCGACCTACCTGAAGGGGATCAGGATGAGGTCGATTCGGTTGTAGAGGAATCAACAGTGGAAGAGCCGTTCTCAGCATCACATGCTGAAAGGTTATGGGTTCAGTCCCTGACTAATATGGTCCGATCAGCATTTAAAATGCCACTTGCGGAGCCATCATCCACTTCTGTCTCCTCGTTGGGGTCGCTAAAAGCTCCCCAGACTGTTTGTTCCTTTCCGATCCATCCTTTACTGGAAGGGCTCATTTACCAGGATTGGGAGCATCCTGACAAAATATTTACTCCCCCCAAGAGATTTCCGGTGGTCTATCCCATGGAGGATAAGTTCATCAGAAAATGGAGGGTCCCTACAGTGGACGCAGCCATCTCTTGTGTGAATAAATCACTGACATGTCCGGTGGATAATGTCCAAATGTTCAAGGACCCAATAGATAAAAAATTGGAGTCCTTATTAAAATCTGCTTTTTCTACAGCAGGATTGGTGACACAACCAGCAGTGGCAGCTATTGGGGTCTGCCAAGCAGTGAAGGATCAGTTGAAACAGGTCTTAAGGGACTTGCCAGATCAGCAGGCTCTTGCCCTAGCTGATCTACCTAGAGCCTTATGCTTTGCGGTGGACGCTATAAAGGATTCAATCCATCAGGCCTCCCGCCTTACGCTGTCTGTAGTACATATGCGCAGGCTTCTATGGCTCAAAAACTGGTCTGCTGAAGCTCCCTGTAAAAAATTGCTGGTCAGCTTCCCATTTCATGGTGAACGCTTATTCGGGGAAGACCTGGACAAATATATCCAGAGAATTTCCAGCGGTAAAAGTACACTTTTGCCGGTTAAAAACAGAGTTAGAGGTCCCTCTTTTAAGAGGCCTGCTTCTCCAGTCCCTAGGACATCGGCTGTGAAACAGTTCCGACGGCCTCCTCGGTCAAATCCCGGAGGTAAAAATCAGGGACAATTGCAGGGTAACAAGAAGCCCTGGAGCAGGAGAGGTACAAAACCTCCCCCAAAGTCAAATGCATGAAGGGTTGCCCCCACCCAATCGGGTGGGGGGAAGACTTCAGTTGTTCACAGAGACCTGGCGGGACACGATCCGAGACAGATGGGTGCTCTCCGCAGTAAATCTGGGATACAAATTGGAGTTAAAAAACTCCCCTCCTTCCCGCTTTATAAGGTCAAACGTGCCAAGGGATCCCCAGAAGAGAGAATCCCTCCTGTTGGCACTAGAACAATTATTGCTCCAAGCAGTAATTATAGAGGTTCCCCTGGAAGAATGGGGGTTCGGGTTTTACTCAAACCTCTTTACAGTCCCGAAGCCAAACGGGGACGTGAGGCCCATATTAAATCTAAAAGGGCTAAACAAATTCCTACATATCAGGACTTTCCGGATGGAGTCGATCCGATCGGTAGCCACTGCCCTACAAGGGGAGGAATGGTTAGCCTCGATCGACATCAAAGATGCTTATTTGCACATTCCCATCTTTCCAGCCCACCAAAAATTTCTACGCTTTGCGGTAGAAGGGCGCCATTTTCAGTTCAGAGCCTTACCCTTCGGTCTGGCCACAGCACCACGAGTGTTCACAAAAATTCTGGCCCCATTATTGGCCAATCTAAGAACACGAGGTGTAACGATAATGGCATATCTAGACGACTTGTTGCTGATAGACCACTCAGTGGAAAAACTAGAAGTGGTTGTTCACGAGACAATCAAGTATCTGGAATATCACGGTTGGATTATCAACCGAGACAAGTCAGCCCTAAAACCAGTCAAAAGTCTGGAATACTTGGGGCTAAGGCTGGATTCAGACCAGAGAAAATTTTTCTTGCCTCAAGAAAAGGGGTCGTCTTTGAGAGATTTGATCCACTTAGTGGGTTCAAAAAGACAGCCATCCATACGCCTGTGCATGAGGCTGCTGGGAAAAATGGTGGCATCATTCGAAGCAGTACCCTACGGTCAATTCCATTCAAGGAAGTTGCAAAGGGCCATACTGTCAGCCTGGAACAAAAAAGTTCAGGCTCTGGACTTACCAATGTCCTTGTCCCCTTCCGTTCGCAAGAGCCTCCGCTGGTGGTTGGTTCCCCAGAATCTGGAAAGAGGGAAATCCTTCAGTCCGATTTCCTGGAAGGTGGTCACTACAGATGCCAGCCTTATAGGCTGGGGAGCAGTACTGGAGCAATGGTCTCTCCAGGGCAGATGGTCGGATGCGGAAAAGGCCCTGCCCATCAATCTCTTAGAGATACGAGCAGCCCGGTATGCCCTAGTAGCATGGACATCCAAACTCCAAGGGTCCCCTGTCAGAATTCAATCAGACAATGCCACAGCAGTGGCATATATCAATCATCAGGGGGGCACCAGGAGTCGTGCAGCCCAGAGGGAAGTAAATTACATCCTGAGATGGGCAGAAAGATATGTCCCAGCCATATCTGCGGTATTCATTCCAGGAGTGGAGAATTGGAAGGCAGACTTTCTAAGTCGCCAACAATTATGCCCAGGGGAATGGTCCCTTCATCCCGAGGTTTTCCGGACAATATGTCAGCGGTGGGGAACACCGGATGTAGATCTGCTAGCATCCAGATTCAACACAAAAGTGGACAGGTTTGTCTCTTGGACAAGGGATCCCCTAGCTTGCGGCTCGGATGCCCTAGTGTTCCCTTGGGATCAGTTCAAGCTGATATATGCATTCCCACCGCCACAATTGTTACCTCGATTACTCCGCAGAATCAGGGTAGAAAAGAAACCAGTGATTCTGGTGGCTCCAGCGTGGCCCCGAAGAGCATGGTACGCGGAGATTGTAAAAATGTCTGTGGGGAGTCCTTGGACCCTCCCACATCGTCCGGACCTGCTTTCGCAAGGACCGATATACCACCCTTCCTTACCAGCCCTAGGTTTGACGGCCTGGCTATTGAAGCCCACATTCTAAAAAAGAGAGGGCTCTCTAATGCTGTGGTATCTACCATGATCAATGCCAGGAAGCCGGTATCCAGGCAGATCTACTATAGAATCTGGAAGGCGTACATCGCCTGGTGTGAGGCCAAGAAATGGCATCCACGTAAATACGTAATAGGTAGGATTCTGGACTTCCTACAATGGGCTGTAGATAGGAAGCTTGCCTTGAGTACTATCAAGGGTCAGATTTCGGCCTTGTCAATATTTTTTCAAAGGCCCTTGGCTTCGCATTCACTAGTCAAAGCCTTTATACAAGGAGTGATGCGTATTAGTCCTCCGGTTAATATTCCCATATGTTCATGGGATCTAAACTTGGTTCTGTCGGTTTTACAGAAACAACCATTTGAACCATTACAGCATATTTCCTTGGTGCTTCTCACCAGGAAATTGATTTTTCTAGTAGCCATTTGTTCGGCTAAAAGAGTGTCGGAATTAGCAGCTATGTCCGGTAAAGAGCCATATCTGGTTATCCATAAGGACAGAGTAGTATTACGTCCTCAGCCAGCCTTTCTTCCTAAGGTGGTATCGAGGTTTCATTTGAACCAAGATGTGGTTCTTCCTTCTTTTTTCCCCAAACCTACTTCGGTAGAGGAAAAGTTATTGCATTCTTTGGATGTAGTAAGAGCAGTTAAAGCTTATCTAAAAGCCACTGCTCAGATTCGCAGAACGGATACTTTGTTTATTCTGCCGGAAGGCCCCAGAAAGGGTCAGGCAGCGTCAAAATCTACTTTAGCCAGGTGGATTCGACAGGTCATAATACAAGCCTATGGCTTGAGAAGGAGACCGCCTCCGTTCAAAGTTAGAGCGCACTCCACGAGAGCAGTTGGAACTTCATGGGCAGTGCATCACCAGGCCTCCCTGGCTCAAATCTGTAAGGCCGCAACATGGTCTTCAGTTCACACGTTTACTAGGTTCTACCAGGTGGACGTTAGAAGTCAGGAGGATGTCGCCTTTGGGCGCAGTGTGTTGCAGGCCGCAAAAGATCCTCATGTCTGATAGCGCTCAGCTTATATATGGTGTATCCCCCCCCTCATTTGGCATTGCTTTAGGACATCCCATTAGTAATGACTATGTCGCTCTGTGTCCCGTGATGTACGAGAAAGAAAATAGGATTTTTATAACAGCTTACCTGTAAAATCCTTTTCTTGGAGTACATCACGGGACACAGAGCTCCCGCCCCTCTTTGGGGACACTTATTGCTTTGCTACAAAACTGAGGTGCTCCCGGATGGGAGGGGCTTATATAGGGGAGGGTACTTCCGGTTTTGGAAGTTGCCAGTGCCAGCACCTGACGGTATCTATATAACCCATTAGTAATGACTATGTCGCTCTGTGTCCCGTGATGTACTCCAAGAAAAGGATTTTACAGGTAAGCTGTTATAAAAATCCTATTTTTCACCTAAACGAGGACATTGTACTTCCATCCTTGCGTTCTCGGCCGTCGCATCCCAAGGAGGCTGCGCTACATACTTTGGACGTGGTACGTGCCCACCTGTCTGCTGCGGCTCCATTCCGGAGATCTGACTCACTGTTCGTGTCTGTGTCTGGTCCAAAGAAGGGCCTGACGGTCTCGTCGGCCACCATTTCTCGGTGGATCAGACAGACCGTGATCCAGGCCTATGCCCTTAAGGGGCGGGCGCCTCCTTTTCCCATCACGGCGAATTCGACCTGGGCAATTGGTGCCTTCTGGGCCTTCCGACATCAAGCGTCTGTCTCACAGGTGTGTAAGGCGGCGACCTGGTCGTCCGTTCACACTTTCTCCAAATTTTATAAGGTTGATGTGAGTGCATCTTCGGATGCTTCTTTTGGCCGCAAGGTTTTACAGGCGGCTGTTTGAGGTTGCAACTCCTCCGTTGAGGAGCTCTGCTGTTTGGGGTGAAGTTAGTTTTTTGATTGCTGTAACCACCCCTCGTTTTTTCTGAGACTGCTTGGGGACGTCCCACAAGTCAAGAATGAAGCAGCTGTGTCCGTCCATGGACGAAAAGAGAAAATAGGATTTTTGTACTCACCGTAAAATCCTTTTCTCTGTCGTCCATGGATGGACACAGCACCCACCCCTCCTTTTTAAGTTTGTACTGCTTTTTGGCGAACTGAGCTGCTAGCTGCAGGGTGAGAGGTTATGACTGGAGGGACCGCCCCCTGGGCGGGACTGTTTAACTCTGTTAAAGTTACATGTATTTAGATAACTAACATGTCTGCCTAGTCCTCTCCTAATAGACGGAACATAACCCACAAGTCAAGAATTAAGGAGCTGTGTCCGTCCATGGATGACAGAGAAAAGGATTTTACAGTGAGTACTAAAATCATATTTTTTCCCGCAGTTTTCCTGCCAGGAAAACTGCCATGGAGCATACACACTGACGTTTTTTCTGGCAAAAAGCTGTCATGGCAGTTTTCTTGCCAGAAAAACCGGTCGTGTGTATGAGGCATTAGACTTTATATGTCCTGTCTGACTTACAGAGCAAATGAGCCTGATATTGTAAACCCTAACAATGAACTTCTCTCATTTTCTCCCTTCTGGTCTGTAAAATATTCAAATAAAAGTGCTTTGTTATATCTGTTTAAAAAGTGAGACTAATACCTGTTGATCCTTTCAAAAATTAAAGGTTCGTGTTTTTTCACCTTAATGCATCCTATGCATTAAGATGAAAAAACACCTGGCAATGACGACCCCCCCAGCCCCCAGTTTTCCTTACCTGAGCCCGTTCACCTGCTGCGCTCGCCCCCAATGTCCTCTTCTCCGCTCAGTCTGGCCGTTGATTGGCTAGATTGGATGGATTGATAGCAGCGCAGCCATTGGCTCGCGCTGCTGTCAATCACATCCAATGACGTGTCGCGCCGGGGGGCGGGGCCGAGTGATGCAGTCTGCGGCTATATCCACCGGCTGTATCAAGGGAGCGCGCCCGCAAGAACTAACCCCCTTGGGAGAGATCTCCCATGAAGGGGGTTAGTTCTCTCATGGAGTAGCCGAGACAGCTGCCGAGGGACCCCAAAAGACCAGGATCGGGGCCACTCTGTGCAAAATGAGCTGTACAGTGGAGGTGTAAGTATAACATGTTTGTTTTCTTTTTTTTTTTAAACGGGAACCTTTAGTGTCCCTTTTTAAATGAGCTGATAAGTTCCCAAAAGCTCTGCCTCTACTATGGTTATCAGTAAGCATTGTTCCCAGTTCTCTATGTGAACTGCCACATACCATGTTATGAAGAGGTGTTCTGTACTAGCTGTCTGATCTAAAAAAAGAAAAAAAAAACCCAACCAGATTCCTCCATCTAAACAAGCGAGATGGATAGAGGAATTCTCCCCACCGAGACATAGGGGTTGATTTACTAAAAGACAAAAAGGCTGTGAACTGCAAAGTGCAGTTGCTCCAGAGCTTAGTAAATGAGCAGAAGCTCTGCTGACTTCCTTCATCCAATCATATGCAAGCAAAGAAAGTGTTTTTTTTTCCTTGTGATTGGGTACTCTTTTTGGAAAGTGAAGCTTTACTTCATTTACTAAGCTCTGGAGCAACTGTACTTGCAAAGTGCACAGTCTATCAACCCCAATGTATTCTGACAGTGGCACTGCTCTGCTGTTAGAATACACTGATTAGCAGCTGCTAAGTTCTCCAACACCCCTTTTCAACAAAAGTCAATCCATTGAATGACTCCTGTTGAATTCGTCTGGTCCCTGTTAAACCGGCAAAAATTCTACCCATCCATTACAAGTTATGAAATACAGACTTGATGCAATTGCAGTTGGTGTTCCGACTGTCCGCCGCAATATGGCAGTCCCTAATAGCCGCCATTAGTAGTAAAAAATAAAGTAAAAAAAAATATGTAGTAGAATATATATTGGCCTAAATCGATGAAGAAATTTGATTTTTTTTTTTTAATTGGATATGTTCTATAGCAGAAAGTAAAAAAAAAAAAATATATATATATATATATATATATATATATATATTTTTATATTGTCCTGTCTTTTTTTGTTTATAGTGGTACAGCGTCGCACGGCCACACAATTATCAAAGTAACGCAGTGCCGTATTGCAAAAAATTGCCTGGTCATGAAGGGGGTAAACCTTCCAGAGGGCAAGTGGTTAAAAAAAAAAAAAAAAATCCTTTACAATCAACACATACTGTATTTAGATTTTGAATGTGAGGCTGGAGTTCTATTTTAGGGAAATAAACCAAGGAATGAGCTATGATTAATATTGTATTATTCAGCCCATACTTTTGGAAGTTACTAAGTACATCAATGAAAATAATTTCTTGAATTTTCTGTAACAGGACAAAAATAAATATCTTGTAGGCTCATGCACACCCCACTTCAGTTTAATACCCCCCCCCCCCCCCGCCTGGAAAAGCCATTTACGAGTATCCACTTTATAAACCCTTCTAGAGGGAGTTACACTATATATTACACTAGTGAGGACAGGCGGGGGGGATTGTTGTGGGAATGCCATTGTGAAGCCAAATAAAACACAAGTAGAAAGCAGAGAGGGATCTTTACAATTAAGTGCTATTTATTTCTATGTTTTCCATCTGCGCCCTGTAAATCTTTCACTGCTTCTTCCCTGTTCAGAGGAAAAGCTTTCCTTTCAAAGCGTTCCCATGAATTCTGCTTCGATTGAGTCGCTTTTACACAAATGGATTTCCGATCGTGCGCTCACTTCCTTCTTTCTGGCTCTGAAAGAACCGAAAATCTTATCCCTCTCCTGTCTGTGAGTTTTATTGTCCTTCAGGGACGGTAACTATGATTTTATGGGCCTACTTTTAGAGAAGTAAAGTGAGATGGGATTTTGTGGAGTCAGGAGGCAAATGTATGTAAAGAGATTGAAAATGCGATTTTTATGAATTATGTTTTGGGGATTTACATTTTTTTTTATTTTTTTTAGTTGCCTCCCCAAGTACTCTGCTAACATAACTTCAATGCCGTTTTAAGCGTTTTTCTTCACAAAGGCTCAGTTTGTACTTTGTGTGGTTTCCAGCGGTGGAACGTCTTTCTCCACTGACTGCAAACTGTACTATTCAGGGAAAGCGATCGTTCACATCACCACTCCAGTGTAGGGTTTTTGGGTATTTTTCTATGTTAAAGCTCAACTCCAGGATGTAGAAAGAAAAAAATTGCCCCTGCATTGCAAAGGTTAAATGGTCATATCTAGGGCATGGGTGCTCAACCCGTGGCCCTCCAGCTGTTGCGAAACTACAAGTCCCATCATGCCTCTGCCCTGGAGAGTCATGCTTGTAAGTGTCAGTGGCTTGCTGTAGTTCCACAACAGCCGGAGAGGCACAGATTGAGCACCCATGATCCAGGGCAGGGGTCTCCAAACTATGGCCCTCCAGTTTTTATTAAGTTGACTACAATTTCCATCATGCCTAGTCATGTCTGTGAATGTCAGAGTTTTACAATGCCTCATGGGATGTGTAGTTCTGTAACAACTGGAGGGCCGTAGTTTGGAAATCCCTGATCTAGGGCATGGGTGCTCAACCTGTGGCCCTCCAGCAGTTGCTGAACTACAAGTCCCATGAGGCATTGCAAGCCACTGACAATTACAAGCATGACTCTGAAGGGCAGAGGCATGATGGGACGTGTAGTTTCTCAACAGCTGGAGGGCCACAGGTTGAGCCCCCATGATCTAGGGCAGGGATCTCCAAACTACAGTTCTCGAGCTGTTGCGGAACTACACGTCCCATGAGACATTGTAAAACTCAGACATTCACAGACTTGACTAGGCATGATGGGAATTGTAGTTCCTGAACAACTGGAGGGCCATAGTTTGGAGATCCCTGCTCTAGGGCATGCAGGAACAGGCTTGTATTACTTACCCTTGCCCTCCTGAGCTGCACCTTTTCCCCAATACTGCAGTCTATGGATGGTCCCTTGGTGTCATCACGTGGTGAGGTTGAGTGGGTGACTATGGCTTTGGGTGACTTAGAGAGGAGGCTTTGAGGAACCCTGCTGGAGTGCAGAATAAGGTAAGTATTTTTCCTTCTAAAGCCCCGTACACACGGTCAGACTTTTGCCCAACAAACTTCGTTTTGAGCAAGTTGGACCAACAATCTGACCGTGTGTTCGCTCCATCGGACAAACTTAATTTGTTTGTTTTTTTGCTTGTTTTTTTGCTTTTTGCCCAACAAAAGTCCGATGGAGCAAAGTCCGACCGTGTGTACAGAAAACCATCGGACTTTTGTCCGATGGACAAAACAACTAATGTTAAAATCAACCAACAATAGCAGAAGTTGACCAAAGGGTGGCGGTAAAGAGCAGAAAAGAGCTGAAAAACCACGTGATGTTGCAAAAAGTTTTGGGAAAGTTTGCAGAAAAGTCCGAGCGTTTGTATGCTATGGGTGTTCCCGACCAACTCCGTTCGGACAAAAAAACATGAAAAAGTCCGATGGAAGTCCGACCGTGTGTACGAGGCTTTATTCTACTCTTGGACAAAATGGGGTTGATTTATTAAAACTAGAGTGCAAAATCTGGTGCAGCTCTGCAGAGAAACCAATCGGCTTCCAGGTTTTATTGTCAAAGCTTAAGTGAACAAGCTGAAGTTAGAAGCTGATTGGCTACCATGTAGAGCTGCACCAGATTTGGCACTCTCTAGTTTTAGTAAATCAACCCCAATGTGTCCGGCGTTGAGCCTTAAAAGAGAAGTAAGGGTTTCGTTTTTATATTTTTTTCCCTTTTTCTTTTGATTTACACTTGCCTAGGTGGATGCAGCACCGGTCTGATGCTACATCTGTCCCCCGGCACCTCTGCACTGAGAACCGTGCGATCAAACATCGTCGATCGCTCGGTTTTCAGAGCTCCGTTAGCAGAGAGCTGTAGACTGTCAGTCACAGCTCTCTGCTCATCTCCGTCCGAGCTCATTGGAGCGCTGAGCTGTGGAGGGGGTGGGGAGTGGCCGTCTTAGCCTCTGTGACTCGCTGAGACGGGTGTCAGTCCAGGCAGATGGTGGGTCCAGACCAGGCCCGGACTGGCCATAGGGCATACCGGGCAAATGCCCGGTGGGCCGCCAGTGGCCCGCAATGACCCTCGGCGGCCCGCCGGACTGCATGTCACGTTTTCCCCATCATCTCCAATGTCTCCGGAGGCAGCCGGAGTTGGTGGGCGGAGCTGGGGGTGTGGCTGCCCCCTCCACTCCTCCCACAGACTCGTTCACTCTGGCTCAGTGGCAGTGCGTCCATAGTGGGCGCAGGAGCGCCGCCCCCTCTCGCTCCTGCGCCCGTCACTCACAACAATACATAGGTTCATGCATTGCATGAACCTATGAATTGTCGCCGTCGCTGCCGCCCACTATTCAGATAGCCGGCCCCCTGTTGAGCGCCGGCCATCTGAATAACAGCGGCTGGTTGGTGTTTGGAAGTGTCTATCAAAGCCAGTGGCTCTGATAGGCTTCCCGATTACAGCCTGAGGGCTGTAATCGGCTTCCAAATAGCTAACCAGAGGATGCACAGGGGGTGCGTTCCCTGGTTAACACTGACAGGCGTTTCAGCCAATCAGGTTCACCGGGTCTGGTTACCGGTAACCTGATTGGCTGAAGCGACATCGAGGGCGGGAGAAGACATCGAGGACGGAAGAAGGACGGCGCTGACCCGAGGAAGGTAAGTGCAGGGCTGGGGGGGACAAACTGGCTGCATTTGGGGACAAACTGGCTGCATTTGGGGACAAACTGGCTGCACTTGGGGACAAACTGGCTGCACTTGGGGACAAACTGGCTGCACATGGGGACAAACTGGCTGCACATGGGGACAAACTGGCTGCACTTGGGGACAAACTGGCTGCACTTGGGGACAAACTGGCTGCACTTGGGGACAAACTGGCTGCACTTGGGGACAAACTGGCTGCACTTGGGGACAAACTGGCTGCACTTGGGGACAAACTGGCTGCACTTGGGGACAAACTGGCTGCACTTGGGGACAAACTGGCTGCACTTGGGGACAAACTGGCTGCACTTGGGGACAAACTGGCTGCACTTGGGGACAAACTGGCTGCACTTGGGGACAAACTGGCTGCACTTGGGGGGGCAAACTGGCTGCATTTGAGGGGGCAAACTGGTGGCGTTTGGGCACAGTGGCTGCGTTTAATGGGCACAGTGGTGGCAATTGATGTTTTTTTTTTTTCAGTTTGTTGGCGCCCCCCCCAAAAATTTTGAGCACCATCCGCCACTGCTCTGGCTGATCCCACAGCTAAAGGAGAAAGAAACGAGGACACAGCAGCCAGAGTGTCTTCATCTCCAGGCATGCTGTAAGTTACTGCACTGCTGCACATGTCACTACATAGATTCCTAACCTGGCACCATACCACCCCAGCCTGCCCTATGCCACCGCACCCTGCCCTATGCGTGCCACCGCACTCTGCCTTTTGCCACCACACCCTACCCTATGCCACCACACCCTACCCTATGCCACCGCAACCTGCCCTATGCCACACCAGCCTGCCCTATGCCACCGCAACCTGCCCTATGCCACCGCAACCTGCCCTATGCCACCGCAACCTGCCCCATGCCACCCCAACCTGCCCCATGCCACCCCAACCTGCCCCATGCCACCGCAAACTGCCCCATGCCACCGCAAACTGCCCCATGCCACCGCAAACTGCCCCATGCCACCGCAAACTGCCCCATGCCACCGCAAACTGCCCCATGCCACCGCAAACTGCCCCATGCCACCGCAAACTGCCCCATGCCACCGCAAACTGCCCCATGCCACCGCAGACTGCCCCATGCCACCGCAGACTGCCCCATGCCACCGCAGACTGCCCCATGCCACCGCAGCCTGCCCCATGCCACCGCAGCCTGCCCCATGCCACCGCAGCCTGCCCCATGCCACCGCAGCCTGCCCCATGCCACCGCAGCCTGCCCTATACCACCCTATACTTTAATTTACAGGGGTCATTTGGGGGTGCGCCCCGTGACCGTGCGCTGCCTGCAGGGGGCTGGGCAGGATAGACAGGAGGGGGGTGACACCATGTTTTGCCGCATCAGGTGACACCAACCCTAGTTACGCCACTGCCCCAGTGCACTCAGCTGCGAGTCGGAGCCGCACTCGAGTGACAGTGACACCCGTCGGCACATCAGGGGGCTGGGACCCGCAATGATCCCCTTCTCTCTGGCAAGGTGGCCGCGGCACTGATGATCTGATCAGTCTCGGCTCGGCTGTCTCACACAGCCGAGCAGAGTGAAGCCGCCTCCCCCTCATCCTTTATGTCCACACAGGGGGATAGGACCCAACATGCAGTCCCGTGCTGATCTGAGGTACATTATAGGTCTGAAGGGGGGTCTGTATTGTAGGGGGGGTTTCTGTATTGTAGGGGTGGTCTGAAATGTAGGGGGGTTCTTGTAATGTAGGGGGGGTTCTGTAATGTAGGGGGGGTCTGTATTGTAGGGAGGGGGTCTGTATTGTAGGGAGGGGGTCTGTATTGTAGGGAGGGGGTCTGTATTGTAGGGAGGGGGTCTGTATTGTAGGGAGGGGGTCTGTATTGTAGGGAGGGGGTCTGTATTGTAGGGAGGGGGTCTGTACTGTAGGGAGGGGGTCTGCACTGTAGGGAGGTCTGTGTAACATGCAGGGGTCCAGAACTGTTAGGGGGTGTCTGTGTAACAAACTGTGGGGGGCTGTGTCATGTAAAGGGGTCCAGAGGGGCAGTGCTATGTAATGTAAAGGGGTCCAGAGGTGCAGGGTGCTGTGTAATGTAAAAAGTTCCAGAGGTGCGGCGCTATGTAATGTAAAGGGGTCCAGAGGTACAAGGTGCTGGAACCCCACATCCCATCATTAACCGTCGCCGCGAAGCGCCACCGCCGCCGCGCCACCGCCGCCGCGCCCCCCCCCCCCCCCCGGGCTGCTCAGTCTTAAATGTCCGGGCCTATTTTTTGTCCCAGTCCGGGCCTGATCCAGACTCCCATTGTCGGGATGACGCGGTGCCTGGACTGATATCCGTGACGTCAGCAGACAGCTGAAAACGGGTCCGCTCTCTGCTGTAAACGGGTTACAGGAGTGCAACACGAATTGCACTCCTGATCCATAGGCGAAGCCCAGCCAAACAAGTTTTGGCTGGACATCTCCTTTAAAGCCCAATTGAACCTCCTTTAAATTGGCTATATACATTCCAAGTGTTTCAAAACAAAAAGTGTGCAGAATCTTAGTTTGCTTTCATTATAAAGCAGCCACAGCTTCAGCAGAAAAAGTCTTCCTTCTGCCAGCATGCTTCAAAGAATAATCCTTGCACTCGGCGTAAAAGCAGTGCACACTGTCTGCATTCGGGACCGCGCCCTGGATGAATGTCAAATTGGGAGCAGCAGCTGTGTCCCTGCAGCCGCTGCATTCCGATTGACCTAAATGGCACTGCCTGCATGGGGTATGAATGGAACACCTGTGCATTCCTATGCAGGTAAACACGGCCCTTGCACAGAGGCACGCATTGATACACTAATGTGGAAATAAAAATGAAAACCCTTGACCTCTATAATGCAATAGAAGATATCCATATTCTGTAACAACCGGCAGAATGTAGGAGATGGGGCAGCACAGACACCGCTTTACATGGTGTCAGGCCCAGGAATGCATTGGTGCTTCTCTGACAGTATTAGGAAATGGTGCAAGTAATGATTTATTTTCTACACCGGTAGGTAAGGTTGGCAACCAATTGACCATTTTTATTTTTTTATTTTTTTTACTTCTGGTCACAAAACGACAAAATTTGACAAGACAAAAGTTGATTTCTGATTTACATGTGAAATGAGATAAAATATGGTTTATATACCTTTTATGGTTGGTTTGTTTTTTAATAACCTGATGTAAACATATTACATGTCGCCTATGTACAGCAATGTTTGGCATATCTCTCGTTTGATTTATGATTACCTCTTTTGTTTTTTTCTTTCTAGCTGAAGAAAACACACAAAATGTTTTCTACCCAAATCACAATGGAGATTATCCAAATCCCTGCATCCAGGAGGATCTGTATAAAATGGGATTCACCAAGGGGGTTTCAGTTTCCTTGCCATCATCACCATTACTGCCGCGCCAGACATATGCTGTACCACAGCGGGCACCCAAGAAATCCCCAGGTAAAACTCGGATTCATTTCACAATGTTCTTTAATTAGGATGGAATATTTAGATTTAATTGGGATGGATTTCTTAGAAATTGTACTTTAGGTTAGAATGTGGATTCTTTATAATAGTGATTTTAGTTTACTGTTCGCCTTAGGCTGGCAGGTTCAGCAGGAACCGGATGAATTTCAATCCACCTGTGGGCAGGCTGGTTGTACTAGAGTTGATCAATAGATCATCTTCAGTACAACCAGCCTGTTTGATTGCCTCAACAGGAAAACCCAACTAATTTCTTTCTGTCAACCTGCGGTTGACGGAAAAATAATTTGTTTGATGTATGGCTTTGTTGAACCTTGCCATAAACAGCACAATCTTATTGTGCAATATCTTTACATTTAGGGCATTGTAAAACTAGTTTGTAATGTATATGAACTTGGAGAATTGGAGAGAGAGAGAGAAAACAAATTCAGAGAGCTTTTTTCTTGTTGCTTAGTTTTCTTTATTCTAACCATTTTTTTTTCTCCATAATATGAAACTCTAGTTTTATTTTGGCCCCTTTATGGCTATTTTGTCTGTTGCAAAGATTTGAGAACTACACTTTAGTATACACTTCTGGAAGATGGGGTCATCAGCATGTCTTTAAGGGCTCATTTACACAAGTGTCAAAAAGGCTGCATACGGATGTGTACATGATTTGTATATGCAGCAGTATAGAAAGCTATGGGTGCAGTGGTCAACCATGGTGCACAAAGGAATACTAATACCTGCCTAGTGGAAGCGAACTACAAGGTGCTGTCCAGATGGGTACCTTGTCACAGTGAGGCTTGCAAAACACTACCCTGGTACCTCACCACTCTGTTTCCGAGGATGTGGGCGAGAGCGCGATAGGTTCCATGTCTGGTCGTCCTGGCTGAAGGTCTAGTGCTTCTGGATCATAATATTCAACCTTGTTTACTTGGTGACAGGACAAAACATACTCAAAAGTCCTAAAACGGCACTGTTTGCGGACCTGTTGGATGAGATCGCCAGACACCGCCGAAGCCTCATCATCTTTATAGCAGCTAAAATTACTATGGTGTGAACATGGGAATCTCCTGTGGTTAACGTCACTTTGGTTAAACACAAAATATCCTGAATTATGATTAATGAAAAATTGACAGGTATCCTTAAAGACAAACAAGCCAGGTTTGGAAAAGTGTGGAATCCCTGGATTAAATGCCTTCAAGCCCACTAGATTCTGGGAGTCTTGAGGTTGTGGGCCTGGATCGAGGGGACCAAGTCTTCCTTCCTTCTCCCTTATGATTCGTGGTTTTAGTTGTATGGATGCAAATAGTGGGTCCATAGAACCTATCATATTTCAATATGTATTTGGGAGCAAGGTACCACTCCTTGGGGCGTTGGAATAACTTGTGCTATTATGGCTCGCACACTTTTCCATGTTACTGCATTAACACTTGATAGATTGTTAAAGTAATGTTCCTTAAAGTTATGTCTTTATTCTGTCTTTGCAAGAGAGTGATTGCATTTATCGAGCTGATGCCATGGGCAAGCAGTAGCCCAAGTTGGTAGGGTCCGTATTTAGGCTTGTTTTTTTTATTTTTATAAATCTTGAAATAATCTACTGAAAGAGAGAGCTATGGGCCCATTCGTACCTGTCCTGGGCAGTGTTCAGAAGTGTTCAGAAGCTGCAGTTAACAGTGTAAAAAAATTGAACAAAGATGTGTCCAGGACCTTATTTTACACTGACGGATGTAAATGATTGTGCTAACCGTTAAATACATACTCCATTTTCTGTACATAGACCCTATTCGCTATTGCCAGTGCTCAAGGTCGACTTGTAAACATTAAATATGTGTACCATGCGGCACTGCTGAATATACCATGACGTTTACAAGTCATTCGTTTTTCATGCAACGGCATGCGCACAAAACAACCTCAGCCTTCAGCCATTCAGAATCAGCGGAGATCACTATGCTGCCGCTAATTGACTAATTTAGGTTGACCTCAATAGCGTGTAATCAATAGTGCGGTGACGCTAGCTATACTTTGTTGACTGACCGGTATGATCCTAGCACGCTGTATGTATGTAAAAATTTGTACCAATTTTACACGTGTACAGCTGGATTGTTCTGCCAGCAATATCTGTGTAAATCAATATGGCAATGGCATGTGAATGAGGCCTGACAGGTGGGGATGAATATTTTAATCTTAGTATAACACAAATTTACATCAAAGACTTCAGGAAATACGCTCCCAGTGACCCTGTGAGATGCTGCTTGCATTCTGTCTTTAGGGAACTGCAGAGAGCTCAGCACAGTTGCATTTTTTTCTGATTAAATTTAGAAGCCCCCTGACTACTTTTGTTGGAAAGTGTTCTTTAACCACTTGCTGACCGGACCATAGCCGAAAGATGGCTACAGCACGGTCGGTTAATTCTGGGAGGGCGTACTATAACGTCCTCCCAGAATGGCACGCACCTGGGAATGTCTGTGACCGTCCAGTCACCAATCGGGGTTAGGGGCCAATGACAGCGGCCCTTTACCACTTGATCACTCCGTCCAATTTTCCGTACAATGCCAGATCGTACAATTTTCGTTTTAATCAGTACAGCTGTCCAATTTTTATTCTATATTTTGTTGATGTTGGTTACATTTTAGAAGCTAGCTGCTGTGTGTCTTATTTATTTATTTAATCCATTATATTTATCATTTAGCACGTTGCACTTTGTTAGTGTAGTAATACCCAGTGGCAGGCGCACAGGCACTTTTTCTTAATACAAATGCATTACAACACCTGACATCACTTCCGAATTTTTAGTTTATCGTACGAGAATTTTTGTGACTTTAGTAAACTCTTCAGATTTAACCTGAGATTAGCATGCAAAAAAAAAAAAGCGGATGATCTTTCGTCTGATAATCTCATTGTGTGTACCGGGCATAAGGCCCCTTTCACACGTTTCCGGATGAAATACGGACATGCATGCATCCCTATGGGATAGCCGGTGTCAGCGGATGAACATCTGCTGACACCCGAGTTCATCCATCCCCGCTATGGTCCGATTCTGCAGACGGAGGAAAATCCTATTTTTCCATCCATCTGCAGATCGGATGAACACAGTCAGTCCGTGTTCATCCGATCCCCCCATAGGGGAGAGCGGAGATCTGACAGGGTGGTCCCTGCAGTGTGCAGGGACCGCCTTGTCATCCGCCGGCTCAGCGGGGATCAACGGAGCGATCCCCGCTGAGAAAGCGGATGTTCACGGGGCGGATCATCACGGGATCTACCCGTGTGAAAGGACCCTAAGGGTTTCAAGAAATGAGATAGGCCGTCAGTATGTAAACCAGGCCTTCAAGTGGTTGTAAAGTCAAAAGTTTATTTTATCTTAATGCATTCTATAAAACTTCTGTGTGCAGCAGCCTCAATACTTACCTGAGCCCCATATCGATCCAGCAATGTTGCAGGAGAGTCTTGGCTGTCCATGACTCTGCCTCCTTATTGGCCGAGACAGCAGCATGGCGCCATTGGCTCCCACTGCTGTCAAAGTCAGTGAGCCAATAAGGGGAGAAAGGGGGCAGGGGCACCTTGTCTGGATACAGAGCAGTGGCTCGGGTGCCCCCATAGCAGGCTGCTTGCTGTGGGGGCAGGAGGGCGGGGCCAGGAGCACTGGTGAGGGACCCAAGAAGAGGAGGATCTGGGCTGCTCTGTGCAAAACCCCTACACAGAGGAGGTAAGTATAACATGTTTGTTATTTTCATATGATAAAAAAATGATTCTTTAATATCACTTAAAGCTGCTTTTGCAACCAACAGTAAGTTTTTTTTTTTTGTTTTTTTTTGCCGGACAAAACACTCCGGAATAGGTTCACATTTGTTTATTTGTTAATTTTCCACTTGTAATTCCTGGTATATTTTGAACCAGAATGTTGAAGGACACATTAAGCTTTGTGATGTAATACCTATTCCTGTCCTATGGCAGATATGACAGATGATTAGGACTCTGTAATACATTGTGTTATTTTTCCAGTGATTGCTGAGGTTTTTAAAGGTCAGAGTTTTTATAAAAGGCTCAGGTTTCCCTTAATGGCATAACAGACTTTTCTCTGGGGTTCTAATCTTACTAGTTTGTCAGTCCCATGCTACGTATTCGCTTTCCTTTGGTTTGCAGTGTTAAATAAAAGGGCTGTTCCAAACAATACATAAATGCCAGATCTACTGCATTATGTGCATATTATTAATATAAAGCTTTAGCTCTTGTTTTAGATGACACATTAATTTTAGGGGTAGATAATTAAGGTGTATTGCTTGCTCTGGCAGGCTTTCTCCATATGTGAGACTGGTCCCCTGAAGGCTCTTCTCTAAGGTCCTCCAGCTGGTGGTTGCACATGGACATCATCAAGTACACTTCAGGGCCAGTAGCCTGGTATTGTGCGTGAGGTCGGCATGAGACCGCTTGCAACTCAAAGCTATGAATAGAGGAGGTAGGTGGAAAGGGTGAGCATAGTTGGTGCTCTTGATGATCTTCGAGGTCAAGCACTCATATTGACCCCCTCAGTACTGGAAAATTACAGCTGCGTGTGTATGGGGAGGGGGGACAGAGGACTTGAGATTTCAACTATGATAGCCAGCACCAATAAACTAAATTAAAATAGGATTTTTATAACCGCTTACCTGTAAAATCCTTTTCTTGGAGTACATCACGGGACACAGAGCGACATAGTCATTACTAATGGGTTATATAGATACCTTCAAGTGCTGGCAACTTCCAAAACCGGAAGTACCCTCCCCTATATAAGCCCCTCCCATCTGGGAGCACCTCAGTTTTGTAGCAAAGCAATAAGTGTCCCTAAAGAGGGGCGGGAGCTCTGTGTCCCGTGATGTACTCCAAGAAAAGGATTTTACAGGTAAGCTGTTATAAAAATCCTATTTTCTTTCTCGTACATCACGGGACACAGAGCGACATAGTCATTACTATGTGGGATGTCCTAAAGCAATGCCCAACGAGGGGGGGGGGATACACCATACATAAGCTGAGCGCTATCAGACATGAGGATCTTTTGCGGCCTGCAACACACTGCGCCCAAAGGCGACATCCTCCTGACTTCTAACGTCCACCTGGTAGAACCTAGTAAACGTGTGTACTGAAGACCATGTTGCGGCCTTACAGATTTGAGCCAGGGAGGCCTGGTGATGCGCTGCCCATGAAGTTCCAACTGCTCTCGTGGAGTGCGCCCTAACTTTGAACGGAGGCGGTCTCCTTCTCAAGCCGTAGGCTTGCATTATGACCTGTCGAATCCACTTGGCTAAAGTAGATTTTGATGCTGCCTGACCCTTTCTGGGGCCTTCCGGCAGAATAAACAAAGTATCCGTTCTGCGAATCTGAGCAGTGGCTTTTAGATAAGCTTTAACTGCTCTTACTACATCCAAAGAATGCAATAACTTTTCCTCTACCGAAGTAGGTTTGGGGAAAAAAAGAAGGAAGAACCACATCTTGGTTCAAATGAAACCTCGATACCACCTTAGGAAGAAAGGCTGGATGAGGACGTAACACTACTCTGTCCTTATGGATAACCAGATATGGCTCCTTACAGGACATAGCTGCTAATTCCGACACTCTTTTAGCCGAACAAATGGCTACTAGAAAAATCAATTTCCTGGTGAGAAGAACCAAAGAAATATGCTGTAATGGTTCAAATGGTTGTTTCTGTAGAACCGACAGAACCAAGTTTAGATCCCATGGACATATGGGAATATTAACCGGAGGACTAATACGCATCACTCCTTGTATAAAGGCTTTGACTAGTGAATGCGAAGCCAAGGGCCTTTGAAAAAATATTGACAAGGCCGAAATCTGACCCTTGATAGTACTCAAGGCAAGCTTCCTATCTACAGCCCATTGTAGGAAGTCCAGAATCCTACCTATTACGTATTTACGTGGATGCCATTTCTTGGCCTCACACCAGGCGATGTACGCCTTCCAGATTCTATAGTAGATCTGCCTGGATACCGGCTTCCTGGCATTGATCATGGTAGATACCACAGAATTAGAGAGCCCTCTCTTTTTTAGAATGTGGGCTTCAATAGCCAGGCCGTCAAACCTAGGGCTGGTAAGGAAGGGTGGTATATCGGTCCTTGCGAAAGCAGGTCCGGACGATGTGGGAGGGTCCAAGGACTCCCCACAGACATCTTTACAATCTCCGCGTACCATGCTCTTCGGGGCCACGCTGGAGCCACCAGAATCACTGGTTTCTTTTCTACCCTGATTCTGCGGAGTAATCGAGGTAACAATTGTGGCGGTGGGAATGCATATATCAGCTTGAACTGATCCCAAGGGAACACTAGGGCATCCGAGCCGCAAGCTAGGGGATCCCTTGTCCAAGAGACAAACCTGTCCACTTTTGCGTTGAATCTGGATGCTAGCAGATCTACATCCGGTGTTCCCCACCGCTGACATATTGTCCGGAAAACCTCGGGATGAAGGGACCATTCCCCTGGGCATAATTGTTGGCGACTTAGAAGTCCGCCTTGCAATTCTCCACTCCTGGAATGAATACCGCAGATATGGCTGGGACATATCTTTCTGCCCATTTCAGGATGTAATTTACTTCCCTCTGGGCTGCACGACTCCTGGTGCCCCCCTGATGATTGATATATGCCACTGCTGTGGCATTGTCTGATTGAATTCTGACAGGGGACCCTTGGAGTTTGGATGTCCATGCTACTAGGGCATACCGGGCTGCTCGTATCTCTAAGAGATTGATGGGCAGGGCCTTTTCCACATCCGACCATCTGCCCTGGAGAGACCATTGCTCCAGTACTGCTCCCCAGCCTATAAGGCTGGCATCTGTAGTGACCACCTTCCAAGAAATCGGACTGAAGGATTTCCCTCTTTCCAGATTCTGGGGAACCAACCACCAGCGGAGGCTCTTGCGAACGGAAGGGGACAAGGACATTGGTAAGTCCAGAGCCTGAACTTTTTTGTTCCAGGCTGACAGTATGGCCCTTTGCAAATTCCTTGAATGGAATTGACCGTAGGGTACTGCTTCGAATGATGCCACCATTTTTCCCAGCAGCCTCATGCACAGGCGTATGGATGGCTGTCTTTTTGTACCCACTAAGTGGATCAAATCTCTCAAAGACGACCCCTTTTCTTGAGGCAAGAAAATTTTTCTCTGGTCTGAATCCAGCCTTAGCCCCAAGTATTCCAGACTTTTGACTGGTTTTAGGGCTGACTTGTCTCGGTTGATAATCCAACCGTGATATTCCAGATACTTGATTGTCTCGTGAACAACCACTTCTAGTTTTTCCACTGAGTGGTCTATCAGCAACAAGTCGTCTAGATATGCCATTATCGTTACACCTCGTGTTCTTAGATTGGCCAATAATGGGGCCAGAATTTTTGTGAACACTCGTGGTGCTGTGGCCAGACCGAAGGGTAAGGCTCTGAACTAAAAATGGCGCCCTTCTACCGCAAAGCGTAGAAATTTTTGGTGGGCTGGAAAGATGGGAATGTGCAAATAAGCATCTTTGATGTCGATCGAGGCTAACCATTCCTCCCCTTGTAGGGCAGTGGCCACCGACCGGATCGACTCCATCCGGAAAGTCCTGATATGTAGGAATTTGTTTAGCCCTTTTAGATTTAATATGGGCCTCACGTCCCCGTTTGGCTTCGGGACTGTAAAGAGGTTTGAGTAAAACCCGAACCCCCATTCTTCCAGGGGAACCTCTATAATTACTGCTTGGAGCAATAATTGTTCTAGTGCCAACAGTAGGGATCCTCTCTTCTGGGGATCCCTTGGCACGTTTGACCTTATAAAGTGGGAAGGAGGGGAGTCTTTTAACTCCAATTTGTATCCCAGATTTACTGCGGAGAGCACCCATCTGTCTCTGATCGTGTCCCGCCAGGTCTCTGTGAACAACTGAAGTCTTCCCCCCACCCGATTGAGTGGGGGCAACCCTTCATGCATTTGACTTTGGGGGAGGTTTTGTACCTCTCCTGCTCCAGGGCTTCTTGTTACCCTGCAATTGGCCCTGATTTTTACCTCCGGGATTTGACCGAGGAGGCCGTCGGAACTGTTTCACAGCCGATGTCCTAGGGACTGGAGAAGCAGGCCTCTTAAAAGAGGGACCTCTAACTCTGTTTTTAACCGGCAAAAGTGTACTTTTACCGCTGGAAATTCTCTGGATATATTTGTCCAGGTCTTCCCCGAATAAGCGTTCACCATGAAATGGGAAGCTGACCAGCAATTTTTTACAGGGAGCTTCAGCAGACCAGTTTTTGAGCCATAAAAGCCTGCGCATATGTACTACAGACAGCGTAAGGCGGGAGGCCTGATGGATTGAATCCTTTATAGCGTCCACCGCAAAGCATAAGGCTCTAGGTAGATCAGCTAGGGCAAGAGCCTGCTGATCTGGCAAGTCCCTTAAGACCTGTTTCAACTGATCCTTCACTGCTTGGCAGACCCCAATAGCTGCCACTGCTGGTTGTGTCACCAATCCTGCTGTAGCAAAAGCAGATTTTAATAAGGACTCTAATTTTTTATCTATTGGGTCCTTGAACATTTGGACATTATCCACTGGACATGTCAGTGATTTATTCACACAAGAGATGGCTGCGTCCACTGTAGGGACCCTCCATTTTTTGATGAACTTATCCT
The DNA here is from genome assembly GCA_029206835.1 of Rana muscosa. Lineage (NCBI taxonomy): Eukaryota > Metazoa > Chordata > Amphibia > Anura > Ranidae > Rana > Rana muscosa. Next base: position 416,757,050 of record CM055127.1, on the reverse strand, counting down.
CCATGGGATAGACCACTTGAAATCTCTTGGGAGGAGTAAATATTTTATCAGGATGCTCCCAATCCTGGTAAATGAGCCCTTCCAGTAAAGGATGGATCGGAAAGGAACAAACAGTCTGGGGAGCTTTTAGCGACCCCAACGAGGAGACAGAAGTGGATGATGGCTCCGCAAGGGGCATTTTAAATGCTGATTGGACCATATTAGTCAGGGACTGAACCCATAATCTTTCAGCATGTGATGCTGAGAATGGCTCTTCCACTGTTGATTCCTCTACAACAGAATCGACCTCATCCTGATCCCCTTCAGGTAGGTCGATCCCTGTACGGGACTGTTGCTCCGCTAACAGGCACTCTGAGGGAGGAGACGGAGATCGAGCGCTTTTTTCCTGTGACAGGGAAGCAGCGATCAATGCTGACAATCTCTCTTCCAGCCCTCCCAGAGCTGAGGAAAAAACCTCCTCTGTTATATACACAGGAGCAGGTGAACTGAGGACAGCCACAGTACCAGGTACTCCTGAGGGTGCTCTACGGTCACTAACCTCTGATTCTTCAGGGGAGACTGGTGCAGCCGAAGCATGCCCAAGATCCTCAGAGCCCGATGGAGACCCCCTATGCTTCCTGGGATTTTTAGTCCCGGAGTTTTTAGACGGCATTATTCCTAAGCCCAAAGCTGAGGTATTCCAGCCGAAATACACCACTTACTGACAATAGTCTAGCACAAATGCTGCTATAAAAACAGTTGGTGTCTACTAATGTGCCTTTCTATGGGGATGCCTGCATCAACCGCTTGCTGTATGCCTTTTTTAAATGTTGCCAGCTCTGTCTCTGCACTCCATAGCCAGCTCACAACACATAATTGTGTTTTTTAACATGCTGGGACGCCCGCACATGCGCAGAAGCGCTGCGGCGCGCACAGAGCGTCATCCCCCAAGCTCCGCCCCCTTTCCCGGCTCACCTCTATATATAGAGGCGCGGCCACGTGCGCCTTTGGCGCTAATTTTGAAAAGGGAAACTAGGGACAAGAGCCAGGGCCCCTTTTGCCGCAGGCCGGGGGATGGACGAGCATTGCAACATGGCAGAGGAAGCAGTTTCCCACAAGAGAACTCACCATCTGCCTGGACTTGCTCTGATAAAAAGAAACTAGTCCACATGACAAACGTTCCACAGCGGCCTCTAGTGGATTAACACAGGTACCGCAGTCTAGTATATTATTTTTTTTTTTTTTTTTCTTGACCACTATTAAAATTATTACATTTTTTAGTAGTTACAGGCATGCATAATATTTAGCGGGAATACCGTTGGGTAACAGGCAGAAAGACATATTAGGCTTGGGGGTCCCCTCAATAGAACCAAGTTCCTGAGGGGCCCCCACTTACCTTTTCCCCGCCGCAGGACTCTGTTTGGCCACAGAAGCCCAAACTTCACCTCTCACGGCAGGCATTGTATTTAAACCTTCAGGGACCGGGTTCCCAAGGATTCCACTCCCCTGGACCTGTATAGCACCCTGCACAGAAAACATCTTGGTCATGGGTATGACCAGAGCTCTGGATCCCAGGGTCCAGCTCTCCTAAGAGAGGCATTACAGGCAAAACCTTGCTCTTCTCTGCAAGGCCCGGGTACCGACCGTTTAGCTATGAAGCTTTTTTGGTCGGATCCGGAATAGCTTACTGAGGCCCAAAAGAACCTGTACGCAAGCTCAGTGAAAAACACATGTTTCTTCTTGGCCAACACCTTAGACACTGGCAAAAAACTGAGGTGCTCCCGGATGGGAGGGGCTTATATAGGGGAGGGTACTATCGGTTTTGGAAGTTGCCAGTGCCAGCACCTGTAGGTATCTATATAACCCATTAGTAATGACTATGTCGCTCTGTGTCCCGTGATGTACGAGAAAGAAAGTATAGCTAAAAGGCAAAACTTTTATTTTGTTTTATTTTGGATAGAGTGCAGAGGGATTGGAACACCTGTCAGTTTTTATTACTGTCTGTGTCCCCGTTGGGGAGATTCATCCTTGCTATTTGTCCTGTTTACCATTATCATTGAAAGGAAAAGTAAAAGAAATTTTGAATTGTCCCCAGAAAAGTAATATAGGGTATATCTTCCAATGGGAACACTAGTTTTGGTGACCAGGGGTGCCCCAAGATATATACAAAAATATGGAAGAAATGGCAACCCCACCTAATATAGATGTGTAGTACTCACCGAAAAAATGTCAGGGGGTGTAATCAATAATATGCTAAATCAACAAACTGAAAAATACAAAAACGCACAAAGACTTCTACACACCCTAAAGAGTTAAACTACAAAAAGGTTTAACGCTTTAAAAAGCAATGTACAGAAATTTATAAATAGCACAATACCCCAAATACCCCCCATAGACCAAAGAAGGATTCCCTAAAAGTAGGGGGGAGTTCCTCTAAATGGTCTTATGCCGTGTACACACACGATCGGTTTTACCGATGAAAACAGTCCGATGGACTTTTCTCATCGGACAAACCGATCGTGTATGGGCCCCATCGGTCTTTTTTCCATTGGTGAGAAAAAAATAGAACATGTTTTAAATTTACCCAATGGGAAAAAAACCGATAGCAAATTCCGATCGTCTGTGTGTAACTCCATTGGACAAAAAACCCACGCATGCTCAGAATCAAGTCGACGCATGCTCAGAATCAAGTCGACGCATGCTCCGAAGCATTGAACTTCATTTTTCTCGGCTTGTCTGAGTTTTTTACGTCACCGCGTTTGGGACGGTCGGATTTTTGACTGATGGCGTGTAGGCAAGACTGATGGAAGTCAGCTTTATCGGATTTCCGATGGAAAAATCCATCGGATTAGAATCCATAGGAAATCCGATCGTGTGTACAGGGCTTTACCCTTCCCAGATATATTCCTCTAATCAAACACACTGTGTAGTGCCCCAAGATATTGCTTATGGGACAGGAAGCCAAGGTAAATCTCCCCAATGGGACAAAGATGGCAAAAATAAACCTTGGAGGGTTTATAACCCTCCCTTACTCTATCCAAAATGAAAAAAAAAAAAAAGCTTTTGTCTAAAGTTTACATTAACCACGTGCTTGCCCGCCCACTGTCAAATGACGGCAGGGCGGTGCGGCTCTCGTTCTGGGTGGACGTCATATGACCACCCAGCTACCCTGTTGCTAGGACACACTGTGACCCCGATCTCTGTAAAGAGCCAATGACGCAGCTCTTCAACCATGTGATCGGATGTGTCCAATCACAGCGGGTCACATGTAAATACGGAAGTGCCGGTAATCGGCTCTCCTCGCCTCACACTCAGAGTGTGGTGAGGAGAGCTGATCAGCAGCATCTCCTCGCAGAGGACAGCAAGACATGTAATCAGGGCATCATCAGTGTCCTGATTACAATAAAGCGCCATCAGTGCCAATTAGTGATGCCAGTCAGTGATTCCTATCCGTGCCACCTATCGGTGCCCATCAGTGCAGGCTCATCAGCGCACATCAGTGAAGGAGAACATTTACTGACAAAAACAGAGTTTTTTTTGTTTATAAAAAGCCCAAAAGTGATTAAATACCACCGAAAGAAAGCTCTATTTGTGTGAAGAAAATGATAAAAATTTCACATGATTACAGTGTAGCATGACCGTGCAATTGTCATTCAAAGTGTGACAGCACTGAAAGCTGAAAAATGGTTTGGGCAGGAAGGGGGTGAATGTGCCCCGTATTGAGGTGGTTAAGTAACACCCTTGTCAGACATTTGGTGTCTTTGAAATTTTCTGTGGACTGACCTAAAATTCCAAACTTTATCAGCTTTCTCAGGTATGTTTCTGTCTTCTTCCCCTCAATGTGATGGAGATGAAGAGAAGGGAAGGTGTTTGAAGTTCAAATGAGGAGATGAGCCAAGGTTTACGGTGCTGCCCCACCATAGGCACATTTCAGCCCGGGTTCACACTGTTGCACGTTCCTGTGTGAATTACATGCCACTGCGATGCGATTTTGAGCCATGGATTTGTATAGCTCAGATCGCACCGCATTCGCACCAAACTGGTGCAGGACCCTTTTTTTTTGTCCGCACCACAATCGGAACACATGGGTGTAATCACCCATGTGATCTGATCCTGCAAATCCTGCTACATTTTGCAAACCGATTGCAGGGTGTCGTTAACTTAACATATACTCCGCAATCGTTCGCATGGTCAGGTTGTGATTTAGATGTGGTGCCAAATTCGCTGTGAATTTGCACCGAACCTAATGTGAACCCAGGCTTAGTGAGTGAACGTTGTCACCTTTGGACAGGAAGTGTTTTGGGCACAATCACCAGGTGAAAAGAAAAGAGGACCTGTAATAAGGACACCAGTGCAGCCACCACATCTAAGGAGCAGATAAGCTGCAATATATAATTTTTTTGTTTTTTTGGATTTAGATTAGACTTTATCCATTTTAAATAGACTAATACGGCTACTTTCACCTTAAGCAAAAAAAGCTTTATGTGGTGAAGACAACCTCTTTATAATAACAGCGCAGTGATCTTTCCTTTCATTACTCCTCTGAACTGTAATGATATTCAGGAGAAATTTAAATGCATCAAATAGATAATTTCTCTCTTTGAAGTAATTCATTATTTCTCCCAGTCTGAAAGAGTTGGTATTAAGTAATGTTGTACAGTTTATAATGCATAAATAAACGATTATGTTGATTTGCAGAGGGGTTTAGTTGCTAAATGCTTTTTATTTTATATCAGCATCTCATACCCATTTCTGACATTCTAATGCATAAAAGCAAAACTGGGGGAAACACACAGATAAAACCTACACAGTGATACTAAATTTGGTAAAGGACTCTGAAAAAAGAGATGGAATGAACAGGGTGCATGTTCTTGGTTCTAGAGCTAACCAGTACTGCCCTATGAGCATTTTGCTTTTTTTTGGTAGGCTGTCACATTTCTTTGCATCATTACTTGTCTTCCCCTGTGATTGAGTTGCAATGTATTTTTGTACTCGGAAAGCAAAAATATATGTGAGCCCAGTGGCTCAGCGGTAGAGAGCCACTAGAAACAAGTACATCTCTGACCATAATGCAAACCTTTAGGCTGTTGGGCCGGGCCCCTCCCCTGGCTCGGTTGGGCCGGGCCCCTCCCCTGGCTCGGTTGGGCCGGGCCCCTCCCCTGGCTCGGTTGGGCCGGGCCCCTCCCCTGGCTCGGTTGGGCCGGGCCCCTCCCCTGGCTCGGTTGGGCCGGGCCCCTCCCCTGGCTCGGTTGGGCCCCTCCCCTCCCCTCACTTGGTTGGGCCGGGCCCCTCCCCTCACTTGGTTGGGCCGGGCCCCTCCCCTGGCTCGGGGACTGCTGTGAATGTGTCTAGGTGCTTTGGAAAGGGGCAATATGCTTCTACTGTATAAATACAGGAAATAGTAGAACAAAGATCTGATTGGCTGTTGAGACCCATGTCTATATCGCTGCCGGTTGCATCAATTACCCTTTCCATTTGTTTTCTCTATACAGGCTTATTTTTTTTTAAAGCAGGTAAATTTCAGTTTCCTATAGTCAGGTGGCTGAGAGATGAACTCGGCTTCCTATTGTTTACTGCACCACGCATGTTCTTTGTGGCCTTGTTAAATAAATCCATTTATGTTCTAGCATGGGGTAATGATGTTTAGCGTGGCTGATCTCCCTCTATAGCAGCAACTTGCGGGCCGTGTACACAGCACAATTACTACAGAAGAGAAACTTGTTTGTTTAATCCCAGTTAAGCACGGCTGAGCACTCCTGAAAAACCAGCGCACACGCACATAAGCTGGAAAGAGACCGAGAAGGCCAGGATGAGCGTGCCTAACTCGTTCTGCTAGAAAAGAAAAAAAACTCATGCCTGAACTTACAACAAAGTATTGCAATTTAGTATTTATTAATAAATCATTAAATTCATATATATATATTTTTAAATGCAGTTAGTGTAAGAACCTGAGTATCAGCTTTTTGCAGTCTATATGGTAGAGAGGGAGAGTGAAAATGCTGTTTCCTACAGCGCAGATTGAGCGGCTTTTATCTGGCAGGGCAGTTGAACGGAAGTCCATCGGTAGGTTGACCTCTGTTCAACCGCAGTGGCCACAAATTTATTACAATTTGACCATTTCTTGCTTAACCAGAATAATTTTGATCTAAACTATATTGCCAAAAGTATTGAGACACCTGCCTTTACACGCACATGAACTTTAATGGTATCTTAGTCTGTAGGGTTCAATATTGAGTTGGCCCACCCTTTGCAGCTATAACAGCTTCAACTTTTCTGGGAAGTCTGTCCACAAGGTTTAGGAGTGTGTCTATGGGAATGTTTGACCATTCTTCCAGAAGTGTATTTGTGAGGTCAGGCACTGATGTTAGATGGGTTGAGGTAAGGACTCTGTGCAGGCCAGTCAAGTTCCCTCGCCCCAAACTCGCTAATCCATGTCCTTATGGACCTTGCTTTGTGCACTGGTCCAAATCATTTGGTGGAGGGGGGATTATGGTGTGGGGGTTGTTTGTCAGGGGTTGGGTTTGGCCCTTTAGTTCCAGTGAAGGGAACTCTTAAGGTGTCGGCATACCAAGACGTTTTGGACAACTTCATGCTCCCAATTTTGTGGGAACAGTTTGGGGATTGCCCCTTCCTGTTCCAACATGACTACGAGCCAGTGCTCAAAGCAAGGTCCATAAAGACATGGATGAGCGAGTTTGGGGTGGGGGAACTTGACTGACCTGCACAGAGTCCTGACCTCAACCCGATAGAACACCTTTGGGATGAATTAGAGGGGAGACTGCGAGCCAGACTTTCTCATCCAACATCAGTGCCTGACCTCACAAATGCGCGTCTGGAAGAATGGTCAAACATTCCCCATAGACACTCCTAAACCTTGTGGACAGCCTTCCCAGAACAGTTGAAGCTGTTATAGCTGTAAAGAGTGGGCCAACTCAATATTGAACCCTACGGACTAATGCTGGCCATACACTATACGAAAAATCGACCAAAATTCGGTCATTTAGACAGTTCGCTTGTTTTTCGGCCAGTTAATGGGCACAAAATCGATGATCGTTGTCAAGTTTTTGAGCCGAAAAAACTTGACAAGTTTGGAAATTTTCTGCCGAACGAACGATAAATTGAAAGGTTAATGTTTTTCCCGTCCGAACTGTCTGCACTAGGTATATGTAAAAAAAACGAACCAATTTTTTTTTTTATTTATGTCCTCTGAACGATTTATCGGTCATTACATGATGGCACCATGGTTTGAGCTCACGACCGAATGTTCGTTTTTCGAAAATGAGTTCGGCCGATTTCTCGTATAGTGTATGGCCAGCATAAGATTAGGATTCCATTAAAGTTCATGTGTGTGTGTAAGGGCCGGTTCACACTGCTGCGATGCGGGAACCCTGCGAATCCACTACGGGTTCCCGCATCACAGGTTTCCTGGCGGCAGTTCACACTGCTCTATGTTAACTGCTGGGAGTGTCAGTTAAAAGTTAATGACACCCCCAAATCAGTTTGCATATCGCAGTGTGATCTGCAAACTCGGACAGGAATCGGATCGCACTGGTGTGAACACCCATGCGATCCTATTCTGCTGCGGACAAAAAAAAGGGTCCTGTACGAGTTTGATGCAAATTCAGCCATACGATTTGTATGGCTGAAATCGCATCGCACAGAGATCGCATGTGATTTGTACTGCAGTGCGGTGCAAATCACATCCGAACTCTGACATCGCAGCAGTGTGAACCGGCCCTTAAGGCAGGTGTCCCAATACTTTTGGCAATATAGTGTATGTATGGCCACCTTTAGTGGCTAGCACTGTGGCCTTTGTAAGGCTAGGCTCGATTTCCTACAAAGAACTTTGCGTTGGTATGTTCTCCTTATGTTTGGATACGTTTTTATTTGCAGGTGCTTTGGCCTTATTCCATAATCCAAAAGCATACTGCTAGGTTAATTGGCGTCTCCTCAATGTTGTTCCCAGCTTGTGAGTTTGACTGCAGAGGGTATGTTATGTTGTAAGTCCCACTGTGTAAAGAAGTTTCTACATTACTGTAGAATATGGTAGCGCCATAGAAATTGATCTACAAGTACCTGTAATAAATAAAATGAATCATGATTGTATTTTCCTGAAATACTGGCAATATGTTAAGGCCAGGTTCCCACTGATTACGGGTTAGAAGTCGTGTGAATTCCGCAGAACTCGCACGATTTCATTCCCGCATGTCAGTCCAACTTCAGGGGGCGATTTGACAGACATCTATGCGGGTTCATGCACAGATGTCTATACAAATCGCCCCCTGAAGTCGCCAAAAGTAGTACAGGAACTACTTTTGGCAATCGGCGCGGCGCTGCACCGATTCAGAAGGTGCCGTTGCCGATTTGACATGTCAAATCGCATGCCAAATCACCCCGAAGCGAACGTGGGCTTAAGCCCAACTCATGGGAAAGTGAAAATGATCCCTTGCGGTGGGCTTGCCCTGCACTGCAACAGTAAAATGCTGCGGGTGATGGCCGTGCAGCAAGGATTATCCTGCGGAAGAGAAGGGTCGGGTAACTTGAAGTGCTTTTCTTGCCCTAGACCTAAATAATCATTTAACCCTTGCAATGCTGGGGCAGCCCACACTGCCATGGAGCATTTTTATTTTCTCTGAAGTTCAGCTTTAAGCTCTTGTGTGTACAGGCCCAGTAAAGAGCATAGCTGTGTTGGATTTCTATTGATTTACTGGGTGGATTTTGCCCTGGATAGGTATCCATGGAGGAAAGATTTATATGACATTACAGTGTTTGCTTTGGATGAACAGATCGGTTTCCATGAATAAACCTATTAGCAGAAAAGCGATTTTTAGATAGACTGACTTTTCTGTATATTTAAGTTGCATTATTTTGCTTTGTTGAAAAGGGATCTAACCCCCCCCCCCCCAAAGTTTAAAGACAGTAAACTGGCCCTTTGTTTATAAAGTTTGGAGCCCTCTGCCTTAAAGCAAAGATCCACAAATCTTTCCGCCAACCCTGACAATGGCCACGCGCTGTACATTGGCATGCTGGCTTTTAGTGCAATAATCTAGGGTGCCAGCCCTGGGATTAGTAAGGCAGTGTTGATGCCCTAGGACAGCCATTTTCAAACTGGGTGCCTTGAGGTTTCTAAAGGGGTGCCTTGGCAAAATGCCTAAAAATTGCCCAAAATTTGTATACAAGTCAGCGTGTGGATGACGGCTGCCTTTTTAGTTACACAAAGACACAGGTTTTCATAGTAGACCATTACAACCTTCTAGCCGCTGGCGTCCTAACAACCAATGGCATCAGTTGATGAGGAGGATGCCAGTTGCCTGCATAGCATCCTTGTTTGACCCTCCCTTGCCCCTCAGCTAATGTGCCCCTTGCATCAGCACTGGGGGCACATTAGCTGAGTGATGGAGAAAAACAGAGGGAGAAGAGAAACATTGGAATACTAGTCGGAACCAGTTTGCAAAAGCTTATTTGCTTTGGAAGAATAAATCGCCCCCAATGTTGGGTGTCCTACTTAAACTTGTGGATGTTGCTGCATTATGTAAAACTATTAGAATCGTTTTTTTACATTTTAGAATGGTGTGCCTCGAGACTGTCCATGATTTTTAAAGGGTGCCTTGACTGTAAAAAATGGTTGAGAAACACTAGCGCCTAATACTGGCAGGATCACTAGGTCCAATGAAAGTAAAAGAAGTCTACATCACAAAATTAGACCCACATAAGACGAGGTGGAGCAATCTACCACCTGGCAAACTTTTTGTTTTTGGGTTTACATATAGTTTACCCAGGTTTCTACTATACTTGGAGCGTTCTGTATTGACTTTTGATGTTCCCATAGCTCCACCTAAATTGGCCAATTACTTTTTTAGTTTTTTCTTTGGGAGAGTTGATATTTAAATGGTGCATGTCTGCCTTTGCTGTTGGTCAAACCAAGGTCATTTATAAGTGCAGTTAAAGGAATGTCACTGCCTGTCTATTGTAGTATCAGTGGAGCGTATGTGTGAAGACAAATTCTCTGGCTAGAAGCTCTGCTGGTTCTGATTTGACCCCCGAGTACATCCTGACAATAACCTGAGGTCATCCTCTCATTGCCTGCTATTATGTGGATGAGTGCACTTGCTTGGGAAACACATCCTCCTCCTCGTCCTCCTCGTTACATTTTTCAAACACTTCTGTATTTTTTTGCATACCAAAAGATGACCAACGCTTCAATACAAAGTACTTTAGTCTGATGTAAAATGCATTTATGTTGAGGATATACTATAATATAGGTAGCATCTTGGTGGCCTATGCATTAGAAAATAATGCTGAAATTTCAGGTTAATTGTCTTTATTTTCTGCCTTTTCTTCTTCTACATATGAGAAACTTGCCTGCCAATACCAAGCCAAGATTGTGAAAAGACCTGGAACTGGCGGGTACTTGCTCAGTGTCCTGAGACTTGGCATGCAAGCGACAGTCGTGTGGTTATTCACTCAATGAGATCAGGGAAGGACTTATCCCATCCTGGACATCATCTTTTTAAATTACTGCCGTCTGGCCGACATTTCAGAAATATTAGGGTAAGGACAAATCCGTTTCAGGGAAAGCTTTTTTCCAAAAGCTATTAAAGTGTTCCTAAACCCAGGACCCCTGCATTCACTATATCTGGTCTCCCCACAGTACACAGAACATGGAACTGCAATTTTCTCTTGTCATCCATGGACTGACACAGCGTGTCTTATACACCTTTACACGTGGGTTATGTCCCTGCTTGCAGGAGAAGACCTAGGCAGAATGTGAGATGTTATACATACATTCTAAACAGCCAGAGCTGAACAGCCCCGCCCAGGGGGGCGGTCCCTCCGGCATAACCCTCCCACTGCAGTCAGCAGACCTCAGTTTTTTTCTGCCTAGCAGAAGGAGAAGACGTGGCCCAGTCTCCTGACCTATTTTTTATTCCTTTTGGAACTTTTTCCTATTTTTTTTCTTTTGAGATCTTCTATCAACTGTCGGCTGGGCAACAGGTTGGGTACAAGATATCCTCGTAGTCTTCCCTGTCCGACCATCGAGCGTGCTGATCCTCGCCTTGTGTGCGTGAGACTCAGTTCACGACATGCCCCACGACTCCAGGGGTGGCCGGTGGGCTTCCAGCTCCGCGGTCCTCTCAAGATAGAACAGTCCGGCTGTATCTTTCGCGGTGGACCGGGCCGACAGCTACTCAGTACCGCACTGTAATAGTTCTGTCAGAAACACACCAGTGGGTCCCTCAGGGGACGGGTAAGTAGTCTCTCCTGGCTGCAGGTGAGTACATGCTGTGTGTTTCTTGTGTGGGGGATTTCCCTGTCTCCCCCTGTGTTTTTTAATGTCACTCTCTGTGCACTTCGCTGGCGCTGTACTGTGTAGGGTGCCTGGGGGCCATACTGTCCTGGGGGGGGGGCTCATGCTGCTCTGCATTTCGCTGGGGCTGTTTATTTGAGAGTGAGGGGTCTGGGCGCCGTTCGGCGCCATGTTTGGTGACTGTGCTGTTTTTTACATTGGCGGCCATCTTGCCGTGGTCCGCCAGAGCACATTGTGGTGGCCATTTTCTTGTAGCCGCACCACCTTCTAGCTGTAGTTTGGCCTCTAGCGCCGCTCAGGAATGGCGCGAATCTCCTCAGTCTCTCTCCTCTCAGCTCACTCACGCTGAGCAGCGCGGCGTGGAGAGACAGGGCAGCGGAACCGAGCGGTCCTGGTCAGGTTGGTGGGTCCCCTGGGCATTCCCCTACTTCAGTCAGCACAGCCTGTGGGTGGTCTCAGAGGGGGACATTATGGAGTCAGTCACCAGCTTCCCCTAACATGCCAGAGGCAGCAGCCAGTGCTCCAGCACCTGCGGTCCCTATGGACCAGTTGTCGGCAGTCCTGGAATCATTTCTGACCAGGATGGAAGCTGTGTGTGAGCACAAGGGAGCAAAAAAGCGCCCTCTCCCCACTTTATCTCCACAAGGGGAGTGCTCTGATTCAGATATGGGCCTAGCTATTGCTGCTCAGGACCCTAGCTCTGAATATTTGGATGGTTTTGAACAGGACATTCCTTGTGAGGAAGACTCCAGTTCTGAGTCAGTAAATGACAGGGCGCTTGTTAGTGAACTCATTGATGCTGTGAGGGACACTCTCAAGCTAAATGCTGCGACTGCAGAACCTCAGGCGGATACAGTCTCCTTTTGGTTCTTTTAAGACCAAGCCTTCTAAAAAGGTTTTTCCATATGTACCTTTCTTTGACCAGCTCATTGACCAGGTCTGGGAAAAGCCGCAGAAGACTTTCATGGTCCCGCGGCGTTTGTCTATTAGATACCCCTTTGAAGACGCCCTGCTTAAAAAGTGGGCTTCTCCCCCGGTGGTCGACCCTCCAGTCGCCCGTTTAAACAAGGCCACCACTGTCCCGATGGAGGGGACTCCTGCGTTTAAGGACCCCACTGACAGGAGGTCAGAAGTGGTGAGTAGAGCCATGTTCGCCTTGTTGGGATCCGCCCTACGGCCCGTAGTAGCGGCGACCCTTGTGTCTCAGACACTCACGGAATGGGCAAAAATTTTGCACCAAACTGTGCAGGAGTATAACCTTCCTCCAGACACTATTGCTCTGCAGGGTCCGATATATGTGTGCGACGCCACGTTGGACGTGGCCCCTTTAATATCCAGGGCCTCTGTCTCAGGGGTGGTATTGCGTCGTCTCATCTGGTTGAAATGCTGGTCTGCTGACCTAGCCTCTAAGAAGCTCCTAACGGATCTACCTTTTAAGGGTGGTAGACCTTTTTGGTGCTGCTCTGGATGACATCATCAAGGATGTCACGGGAGGTAAAAGCACTCTCCTTCCTCAAACTATCAAGGGTAAGGAGGCCCGACGTAAACCGGGTCCTTCCTTTCCAGCAAAAAAGTTTTTTTTTTTCGTCCGTCAGAGTCCACAGGTAAGCCATCCCAGACTGACAACAGTGCGGCTGGCGGGCACAAGCGCCCCTGGGTGCGTAAGCCGAACAAGCCGGCTCCCAAGCCCGCCTCCGCGTGAAGTCTTGCCCCCGCCCATCTCTGGGGTGGGGGGACGACTTCGCAGGTTCACGGATCGGTGGACCTCCCGGATCTCCGACCGGTGGGTGTGCGAGGTGGTCACCTCAGGATACAGAATAGAGTTCCGCTCCTGGCCCCAGACAGATTCTTTCCCTCAAATCTCCCTCTCCTTCCTGCCCGTCGGGCAGCCCTCTTGGGGCTGTACAGGATTTGATCGGGTCCGGAGTAATTGTGCCGGTTCCGTCCCAGGAGAGGTTTCAGGGGTTCTACTCGAATCTGTTTGTTGTTCCAAAAAAGGACGGGGTTCGGCCAATCCTGGACCTCAAGGCCCTGAATGCCTTCGTGAAGGTGCAAAAATTCCGCATGGAATCCATTCGCACGGTGATCGCTACACTCCATCAAGGGGATTTTCTGGCATCCTTGGACATCAAGGACGCCTACTTGCATGTTCCGATCTGCGCAAGCCACCAGAAGTTTCTGCGCTTTGCGGTCGGCGAAGTCCACTATCAATTTGTGGCTCTTCCCTTCGGCCTAGCCTCGGCACCGAGGGTGTTCACCAAGGTGCTTGCTCCGGTCCTAGCTTTGCTGAGACAGCGAGGCATTGCTATCGTAGGCTATCTGGACGATTTTCTTCTAAGAGCAGACAGTGGCTCAGAATTGGAAGAAAGTGTGACTATCGTCAGTCAGACCGTCAGGGAGTTTGGGTGGCTCCTGAACGTTCAGAAGTCGGTTCTAGTCCCGACTCAGCATCTGGAGTATCTAGGTCTGATTCTGGACTCCTTGGAGGCAAGAGTCTTCCTACCTCCAGACAAACTACTGACACTTCAGTCTGCAGTACGGGTGCTGACGTCCCGAAAATGGTCGTCAATCCGCTTTTGCATGAGAAGTCCTGGGACTCATGGTGGCCTCCTTCGAGGCCGTTCCTTATGCCCAAGCGCACACCAGGGCTTTACAGAAAGAGATCTTGTCCACTTGGGACAAATCCCCGTTGTCCTTGGATCTTCAGATCCAGGTGAGTCACCTGGTCAGGGCGTCCCTGACGTGGTGGTTGAGGTCCACGGCTCTTCGGTCCGGGAAATCGTTCCTCCCCATCCAATGGACGGTGATCACGACGGACGCCAGCCTGATGGGCTGGGGGGGGGGGGGAGTCTGGGGAGTCCTGTCGGCCCAAGGGCTTTGGACTCCGGACGAAGCCCTCTTACCGATCAATGTGCTGGAGATACGGGCAATCAGACTGTGCCTCTCCTCATGGTCGGAGAAACTACAGGGTCACTCCATCAGGATCCAATCGGACAACGCCACAGCAGTGGCGTATGTCAACCATCAAGGGGGGACTCGGAGCTCAGCTGCGGCTTCCGAGGTCGCCCGCATCCTGAGGTGGGCCGAAAGAAGCGTGCCGGCTCTGTCGGCCGTCTACATTCCGGGCATAGACAATTGGCAGGCGGACTATCTAAGTCGCCAGACGCTGGACCAGGGAGAGTGGTCCTTGCACCCGGAGGTCTTTCAACTCCTTTGCAGACGGTGGGGCACGCCGGATGTGGACCTGATAGCCTCTCGACTCAATCGCAAGGTGTCGAGGTTTGTGGCCAGATCCAGGGTTCCCTGGGCGGATGCGTTGGTGGCCCCATGGGGTCAGTATCACCTGATATACGTTTATCCTCCGCTGCAGTTGCTCCCTCACCTGCTCCGCAGGGTAGCGACCGAGGGAATTCCGGTGATCCTCGTTGCTCCGGATTGGCCTCGGCGTCACTGGTACGCCGATCTGGTACGTCTTGTCGCAGACGTTCCCTGGCGGTTACCAATACGGGGGGACCTTCTGTCTCAAGGTCCTATATTTCATCCTGCTTTACAGTCTCTGGCTTTAACGGCATGGTTATTGAAAGCCAGGTGCTGAGAGACCGAGGTCTCTCGGATTCGGTCATTTCGACCATGTTAAGGGCACGGAAGTCTTCCTCCAGAAAGATCTATCACCGTACTTGGAGAGCTTACATCGCCATGTGCGAAGAGCTGGACTGGCACCCACGAACGTATTCCGTTCCCAGAATCCTGCATTTTCTGCAGCGTGGCGTGACCCAAAAGCTCGCTTTGAGTACCATTAAGGGTCAGATTTCGGCCTTGGCCATCTTCTTTCAGCGACCGCTGGCGGGTCATCCCTTGGTTAGCACCTTTGTGCAGGGGGTTCGCCATGTGCTCCCCCCTGTCAAGCCTCCTCTCCCCCCGTGGGATCTGAATTTGGTGCTCTCGATTCTCCAGGAACCTCCCTTTGAGAATATTAGAGATATTCCCCTCTTGACTTTGTCTCAGAAGGTGGCCTTCTTGGTGGCCATTACTTCCATTAGACGAGTGTCTGAGTTGGCGGCCTTGTCCTGCAAGTCGCCCTTTTTGGTCATCCATAAGGATAAGGCAGTGTTACGTCCGCGACCTTCTTTTCTGCCAAAGGTGGTCTCGGCCTTCCACTTAAATGAGGACATTGTCCTCCCGTCCTTGTGTCCTCACCCATCGCATCTCAGAGAGTTTGCGCTTCACACTTTGGATGTGGTACGAGCCTTGCGGTGTACCTGTCTGCTACTGCCTCTATTCGGAAGTCTGACTCACTATTTGTGGCTGTCTCTGGTCCAAAACAGGGCCAAGCGGTTTCGTCTGCCACCATTTCTAGGTGGATCAGACAAACCGTCATTCAAGCTTATGCTCTTAAGGGGCGGGCGCCTCCCTTTCCGGTTACGGCACATTCCACCAGGGCAATTGGTGCTTCCTGGGCTTTCCGACATCAAGCGTCGGTTGCACAAGTGTGCAAGGCGGCGACCTGGTCGTCTGTTCATACCTTTTCTAAGTTTTATAAGGTTGATGTGGCTGCATCTTCGGATGCTTCCTTAGGCCGCAAGGTGTTGCAGGCCGCTGTTTGATGTTGCAACTCCTCCGTTGAGGAGCTCTGCCTTGTTTGGTGTGAAGTTTTTGGTTTTCCATTTATACTGCTCCCATCCCTCTTGACACTGCTTTGGGACATCCCACGTGTAAAGGTGTATAAGACACGCTGTGTCAGTCCATGGATGACAAGAGAAAATAGGATTTTTGTACTCACCGTAAAATCCGTTTCTCTGGCATCCATGGACTGACACGGCACCCACCCTTCTTTTCGAGTTTGTACTGCTTTGTTACGAACTGAGGTCTGCTGACTGCAGTGGGAGGGTTATGCCGGAGGGACCGCCCCCCTGGGCGGGGCTGTTCAGCTCTGGCTGTTTAGAATGTATGTATAACATCTCACATTCTGCCTAGGTCTTCTCCTGCAAGCAGGGACATAACCCACGTGTAAAGGTGTATAAGACACGCTGTGTCAGTCCATGGATGCCAGAGAAACGGATTTTACAGTGAGTACAAAAATCCTATTATTTTAGTCAATATCAACTTCTAAATACTCTTTCTCATCAGCAGTATATAGCAGTCTTGTGACTTCTATCACTGTCTGGAGAGAGCACCACTCCCCTCATTTTTCTATACATTTACCAGGGATGTGGATGTGTTAATCTGCCCCTAGAAACTGTCCAACAAACTGTATATATAGTCTCTCACTGTCTGGTTAAAGCTTGTTGGAGGAGTTTTCATTCTCCTCTGACTGTCCTATGAGGCTGCAGGACCCCTGACCCTCTGTCTGGTCAGTGCTGATCTGGCCCTGTGCTGATCACATGCATTCGCCCAAAAAAAAAAAAAAAAAACCCTAGCAATACACACCAAAATGAGCCTCCAAAGGCTCTGTTCTATCAGGAGATAGATTGGGGACAGTGGAAGATCGGGGGAGGGGGGGGGGGGGAAATCAGAGGAGGCTGGATCAAACAGCCTTTTTTATACAATGTATAACAAGCATGCTTTTCTGCATATGAAGAGTGATTTTACTGTTGTGGGTTTTGTAACACTTTAAAGAGGAAGTAATCGTATTAATCTCACCATTTCTAACTGTCTTGTCTATTCTTTACACCCATCCTTGAAATGTCTGTCCCACAAATGAGACTTATCCATACTTTAAGGCCCCTTTCACACTGGGGCGTTTTTCATGCGGTTTAGCGCTAATAATAGCGCTATTATACCGCATGAAAAATTCCTGCCCTCTAGCCTTCAATGTGAAAGCCCGAAGGCTTTCACACTGAAGCGGTGCACTAGCAGGACCGCTCCAAAAGTCCTGCTAGCCGCATCTTTACAGCGGTAAAGGAGCGGTGTGTTCACCGCTCCTTTACCGCGGGTGCCCATTGAAATCAATGGGACACCGCGGTAATACCGCCCGCAAACCGCGGCAATAGCCGCGGTTTGCGGGCGGTATTAACCCTTTTTCGGCCGCTAGCAGGGGTTAAATTCACCCCCCTAGCGACTGCATACCGCGGTAAGAACGACGGTATAGCAGCGCTGCAAATCGCGCTGCTATACCGCCACCGCTCCTGCCCGCCCCAGTGTGAAAGGGGCCTAAGTGTAGCCATACAGTGGCTCATTGCATATCACTGGAAGTCCTCTGCATTCCCTATTCCTAATTAAAATTCAGAATACACTCAATAAACCTCATGGAACAAATATTTCATCCAGTATTTAATTCTACTAATTTCTGTCATCAAAAATGGGATCCTTGGTTCGAGCATGCAGAACTTCTTTTTTAACCATAAAATACCTAAACTGTTCATTCTTATTACTCCTTTAATTATAAAGTGATACAATATCTATGGGTTCTTTTACAAACGGCTTACACAATATTAGAAGCTATTAATTTTATTTATTTTAAGTGATATTATGACTGCTTCAATGTCTCACTTCAATATGTATAGCATAATGTATATATACACATAGGCGTGTGCAGGGGGTGTGCCTGGGCACACCCTAATCACCCTGTGTGGCGCACATTTCACCAAAGCCCCCCAACGGGGCTCCTAAAAATCTTAAAAAAAAAAAATAACACAAATAAAAACCTACAGACACCAACCTCTGCCCTACTGAAAAGTCCACTGCTCTACTTACACCATCCACTGCCCTACTAACAACGTCCATGTTTTAATACATTTGGAAAAGCTCTGCACACATATATATAGAGAGATAGAGATATATATATATATACTATATACGGTACATGATGTTAAGATACGCTATGTCAGATTCTCTATACATACGATTGTAAGTAATGCTTCAATTTGGCAATTATTTTTTGTTCCTACAATGCATTTTTGTTGTTTGATCTGTATTTACATGTACCACCATTTTTCTCTGAATAAAATATTTTGTAAAAAAAAAAAAAGTAAACTCAAATGTTTTACTTGTACCTACAAGTAAGCCTATAGTAAGGATTACTTACTGTGAACATCTCCTAAACTTGCACAGTTTAGGAGATATTCAGAGTGCATGCAGCTGATGACGTCATCGGCGCATGCACTCCGAAGGTCCGGCTTACCATGCTGGACCTTCAGAGCCCGTGCCGTAAAGGGTTAAAGGATAAGCTCACCTTCAGCTAACATGTTACATGTTCCACCCATAAAATTTGTTTAAAAAAAAAAACTGGCTCCTAACTTTTTTAGCTGGCTCCTAGATTCAAAGCAAATTTGTCAAGCCGTGTGTAAGCCTAACCCTAATTCACCATAAAAGGATTTTTTTAAGCGCTCCAAACATGCTCCAAAGATGCTGCTTACTAGGGGTGCAACGGATCAAAAAACTATCGGATCGATCCTCGGATCAGGGGTCACGGATCGGATCATTTTTCAGATCAGCAAAAAAAAAAAAAACAATCTTGTTACACCCACCGGAGTTTTAGATTAGAGTTATTTTCAACACAAAACTGAGCTTATCAGCTTAAATACAGTATTTGTAAATCCGACGGACTCTTTACATGTTAAATTTTAAAAGCAGCAGCAAACCTTACATGCTTGCTAATGTAACAGAACACCTCTGATTTTCACATTTAACCAAATGTTAAATGTGAAAATCAGAGGTGTTCCGTCACATTAGAAAGCATGTGGGGTTTGCTGCTGCTTTTAAATTTAACATGTAAACAGTCCGTTGGATTTCCAAATAATGTATTAAAGCTGATAAGCTCAGTTTTGTGTTGAAAATAACTGAAATCTAAAACTCTGTTGGGTGTAACAAGATGTCCGCTTGGCCCCTTCTCTATCATTACTGTGCAGGAGTGTGGGGTGGAGCAAGATGG
Source organism: Rana muscosa (assembly GCA_029206835.1). Taxonomy (NCBI): domain Eukaryota; kingdom Metazoa; phylum Chordata; class Amphibia; order Anura; family Ranidae; genus Rana; species Rana muscosa. The sequence goes on along the minus strand of CM055127.1, from coordinate 416,737,893 downwards.
CAGCTAAACGTCACTACAGCGGCCGCCGCCGGGTGTACCAAGATGGCCTCCGCTCCGGAGCTAGGCCAAAGCCGCGGCCTTTCCTATGGCTGAGTCTCCGGAGCGCTCCGCGGATCGCGTGGTGATCCAATCCGAACAGGGTGACCCGTTCGGATTGCGGATCACCACCGATCCGTTGCACTACTACTGCTTACAGGACTTTTTTCACTGCTCCGCCAGCGCCCGACTTCGCCCCAGTGTGAAAGGATCCATTAATATTAATAGCAGTTTTCAGGTGATTTTTTTAGTGCAAAAGCGCCTGAAAAGCACCTCAGTGTGAAGGGGGTCTTAGACAAAGAGAATCTTCCTTTCACACTAAGCCGCGGCCGCGTTGGCACTAAAGCGCCACTCGTTTAAGTGACGCTTTTCGGCTGCTAGCGGGGTGCTTTTTAACCCCTGCTAGTGGCTTTTTGGGAGCGCTGTATACAACACTCCCCAACTGCCCCAGAGATGCCGCTTGCAGGACTTTTCCTAACGTCCCGCAAGCGCACCGCCCCAGTGTGAAAGCACTCAGGCTTTCACATTCGGGTGGCATGAGAGGCAGTTTTCAGGCGCTTTACAGTCGCTATTTCTAGCGCTAAAACACCTGAAAACTGCCTCAGTGTGAAAGGGGTCATACAGTAAAATTATTTTGTGACAGAAATGCATTGCTAAAAATGTTACAATTGAAGAGCTACAAGTATAAAGGCATTTGAGATTTGCCTGCTATTTGTTAGTGTGCAGGACATGCTGGGACTTGCAGTCCCTCTGTGGAGCCACTGGCTGCCCATCTGTGCCGGGTTCTGGGAAGGACTAGCCTTTGATCTATCAGACAACCTCTGAACTAGGTGGCTGTTTGTGCCAGTTAGCTGTGTAGTCAGCACTGTTTACCCGGAGCTGTGTTTGGTCATTGCACACTGATTTGCTCAGCTGGGGAGAGAATGACTCCTCCTGCTGTGTCAGCCACATAGGGGAAGCAGCACCAGCACAATCCATGTTAGAAAGATTCCACTAATGTCCTATAGACGCCCTGGAATGTAAAGTCACAAAGCGGAGGTAAGATCACACACACATTGTCCTTTGAAAAAGGCGGAAGATTTATAAAAATATCTGCTGCTTTTTCACATTAACTAGAAGGACTCAGCTGTTGGTGGGATTCTTTATTTAGTACAACCACTTGGTGTCTTTTCATGTATTAAAATAGAATACATTGTGGTATTATGTCAACCTTGTAAATGCAGCCCCGGATGCTTTACCCCCCTTCATGACCAGGCCATTTTTTGCGATACGGCACTACGTTACTTTAACTGACAATTGCGCGTTGTGAAGTTGTACCCCAAAAAACATTTACGTCCTTTTTTTCCCCCCACAAATAGAGCTTTTTTTTTTGTTGGTATTTAATCACCTCTGTGCTTTTTAAAAAAAAGACCGACAATTTTGATAAAAATGTACTTTATGCTAATAAAACATACCCAATAAAAAAATGTAAAAAATCGAATTTCTTCATCAATTTAGGGCAATGTGTATTCTGCTACATGTTTTTTGTTAAAAAAAAAATCCAATAAGTGGATGTTGATTGGTTTGTGCAAAAGTTATAGCGTCTACAAACTATAGGATAGATTTATAGAATTTTTTATATATATATATATATATATATATATATATATATATATATATATATATATATATACACTGTATTTATTGGCGTATAACACTCACTTTTTTACCCTAAAAATAGAGTAAACTGTGCCTGCGTGTTATATGCAGGGGGCTGTGGAAAGTTTTTTTCCTGAAACTTCCCTCTTAAAGTTAGGGTGCATGTTATACGCCTGTGCGTGTTATACGCCGATAAATATGGTGTGTGTATATATATATATATATATATATATATATAATATTTTTTACTAGTAATGGAGGTGATCTATGATGCTTAGCGGGATTGCGGCGGACAAATAGGACACTAATGACACTTTTTGGGGAGAGGGGCTAGCTCCCACTTCCGGCTGACTTTTCTACAGTGAACTCAGCCAGAAGTACAGCCCTTCTCCTCCTTCCCACGCTGCCAGACCATTCACAAAGTGTTTGGGCAGCACAGTGGTGTAGTGGTTAGCACTTTCACCTAGCAGCAATAGGGTCGCTGGTTCAAATCCTGACCACGACACCATCTGCCTGGAGTTTGCATGTTCTCCCTGTGCCTGCATGAGTTTCCTCTGGGTACTCCAATTTCCTCCCACACTCCAAAGACATGCTGGTAGGTTAATCAGATCCTGTCTATAAATTGGTCCCAATATGTGTATGTGTTTGTAAGTGCGTCGGGACCCTTCAGGGTAAGACTGCACTATATCAAGATACCTCTCAACTCAACAAAGTGCAGTGCGCTTCGCAAGGCTTCACTGCCAGTTTCCCTTAGCCAAGATGGCGGTGGCAGCACCCGAGAGCCGATTGGAAAAATCGGCTCAGATGAAGACCCCGCCGGATCCCTGGACAGGTTAAGTGCCCTAATGTTAAAAGTCAGCAGCTACAGTATTTGTAGCTGCTGACTTTTATATTTTTTCTGAAGAAGCCTGGAGCTCCACTTTTTAACGCGGTTCTTCACCCTAGAAATAAAACATTTGGCCCTCGTTCTCACTGATCTCGCTAGATTTCAAAGCCGCATTTCAGTCCGACTTTGGGGGCAACTTGAAAGACATCTGTACGGGTTCCTGCAAAACGATCTGCCGTGCAGGGGTGCTTACAGTGGTCATTTTATTTATTTCAGATGTCGTCATAGTTCAGGAATTCAGGAGCTGGAAGTGGGGAAGTGTCCTTCCATCCACGTGGTTTTTGTGTAGATGGGGCAATCAGGTATTTTTTCTCGTTTAGCTTGGGGCGGTATGAGAGGATCTATATGTGTATGGCCGGCCTAAGCAAACTCCTATCATGGGTAGAAGAAGATTCTGTAAGCACGAGTTGCCAACAATTCCTGGAGCGCCATCTTGTGGCAGGCTCCTGTTGTATGGCCTACAAATCAGTGAAAACTCACCACATAAATGTTTAGAAGCAATTCCCTCTAGAAATACGTTTTTTTTTATTTATTTTTTCGATTACACTTATTATACTTTAGATGTTTATGCTATAAGTTTGATATGTCCTTGATGCATTGTCTGGATCTCCTGCAAGTGGAGTCTGGTTCATCTGCAGGAAGTGTTTGGCCTTGAAATTTTAAGGGTTAGTTCCTGTTTTTTTTTTTTTTATCAAGCATGATATATGAGCAGATTGGATCTTCATGTGCATTTATGGGTTATTATGCAACTTAAGATAATGCACCATAGATGCTTTATAATATAACCATACAGCTGCTTTACGTCACAGGCACCAGATTGCCTCATATATCATTTAAAGGCTTCTATCATCATAATGGAAACTGTTTGGAGTAGGAAGGCCGCTCCGTTCCTCCATGACGTGGTGTAACTGTACATTTTGACGTGGTTGTAACTGTCTTTTCCTTCAATGTTATTTTGTTGATTTTGGCATCCATTTTTCACAATGATGTTCTCCCCCCTTCTCTTTGTTTCCTGTATGAAGCCATGGCATGGAAATAGAAGAGGGGACAGATGCTGTAACTAGAAGATTAAAGTGTATACATTCCTATTACTGTGTTTTACAGTTAGATTGGGGAATGCATTTCTATCAGTGCCTGCTGTTTGTTTAGCCACCTGTCACCCAGCATTAAAAAAATGTGGTATTTAAAGCAATTTGCCACAATTGGAAAAAGTTTTGCAGAGACCACCCCTCCCCCAAAGCAATGGTTTCCAAACAATGGCCTGGGGGCTGGGTGCAGCCCTTTGCTTGCTTTCACCCAGTCCTTGGGGCACTATTTCTGCTGCTGACACCAACAAAGGGGCATAATTTCTGTTACTAACATCAACAAAGGGGCACTATTCCTCCCACTGACACCAATGATGGGGCATTATTCATTCCACTGAGACCAATGATTGGGCAATATTCATTCCACTGACACCAATGATTGGGTACCATTCCTCCCAATGACACCAATAATTGGGCACTATTCCTGCCACTGACACCAATGATTGGGCATTATTCATCCCACGGACACCAATGATTGGCCATTATTCATCCCACGGACACCAATGATTGGCCATTATTCATCCCACGGACACCAATGATTGGGCATTATTCATCCCACGGACACCAATGATTGGGCATTATTCATCCCACGGACACCAATGATTGGCCATTATTCATCCCACGGACACCAATGATTGGCCATTATTCATCCCACGGACACCAATGATTGGGCATTATTCATCCCACGGACACCAATGATTGGGCATTATTCATCCCACGGACACCAATGATTGGGCATTATTCATCCCACGGACACCAATGATTGGGCATTATTCATCCCACGGACACCAATGATTGGGCATTATTCATCCCACGGACACCAATGATTGGGCATTATTCATCCCACGGACACCAATGATTGGGCATTATTCATCCCACGGACACCAATGATTGGGCATTATTCATCCCACGGACACCAATGATTGGGCATTATTCATCCCACGGACACCAATGATTGGGCATTATTCATCCCACGGACACCAATGATTGGACATTATTCATCCCACGGACACCAATGATTGGGCATTATTCATCCCACGGACACCAATGATTGGTCATTATTCATCCCACGGACACCAATGATTGGTCATTATTCATCCCACGGACACCAATGATTGGTCATTATTCATCCCACGGACACCAATGATTGGTCATTATTCATCCCACGGACACCAATGATTGGTCATTATTCATCCCACGGACACCAATGATTGGTCATTATTCATCCCACGGACACCAATGATTGGTCATTATTCATCCCACGGACACCAGTGATTGGTCATTATTCATCCCACGGACACCAGTGATTGGTCATTATTCATCCCACGGACACCAATGATTGGTCATTATTCATCCCACTGATACCAGTGATTGGGCATTATTCATCCCACTGATACCAGTGATTGGGCATTATTCATCCCACTGATACCAGTGATTGGGCATTATTCATCCCACTGATACCAGTGATTGGGCATTATTCATCCCACTGATACCAGTGATTGGGCATTATTCATCCCACTGACACCAGTGATTGGGCATTATTCATCCCACTGACACCAGTGATTGGGCATTATTCATCCCACTGACACCAGTGATTGGGCATTATTCATCCCACTGACACCAGTGATTGGGCATTATTCATCCCACTGACACCAGTGATTGGGCATTATTCACCCCACTGACACCAGTGATTGGTCATTATTCACCCCACTGACACCAATGATTGGGCCCTACCTGGGGACACAGGTAGTGGTCCTAATGTTGAATTGTAGAAGTGTACCTCACACCAAGATCCTCCCAACCATGCGTTGCACTCGCTTACCAGAAATAGTCATCAAGCCTTGAGATATATATATATTTTTTTAAGTTTTTTTATTTTGCACAATAAAGAATAGACATACAGAGCATCGGATAGGTGTTACAGCAAAATTATTGTGCAATAAATACACATCAATATAAAAGTGCCAATATTAATCTTCCATAACTGAACCATTCAGGTCTCCGACCCTATCCTGCATTGCAATGTAGTAGCTTTTTTCTTTTTTTCATTTTAAAAACCGTAAACAACCACAAGTTCAAAAAGAGTAAATAAAATAAGAAGAGAAGGATAGAACTCTCCCCTCCCCCCTGCCCCCTGGGAGAGAAAAGCAACCGGGCCCTTCTATTCCAAAGGGACAGAACCCCCCCCACCCCCCCCCTAGGGATTTCAACATTCAGCGTTTTTGATTAATAGGATAAGAAAACCGAACCCATCCTTATTTTGAATAGTGTGCTCCTCTCCAGACTGGAAATCTTAAAGTGAAACCACTCTTGGTCACATCTAATAGACTATGACCCCTCTTCCTCCAGCGTGTTCTTAGAATCCACCCATCTTAACCATACCTTCCTAAACTTTTTGGGAGCCCCTCTAGCCTCATAGGTCATCCTATACAACAGCACATCCGCGTTTACTATCTTTATCCACATCCCAAGTGTCAGCTGCTCTCCATGAATCCAACGTCTGGCAATGAGTTTCCCCACTCCAAAAATCAGGATCCTAAGGAACAATTTAGTGTATACATCCATCTCCTCCTGGTCAAAGACCCCCAGGAGGCAACGTAAGCGAGAACATGTATTAAGCAGGCGAAATTTATCCGCGATAAATTCAGTTACCTGCGACCACAATGGCCTCACCTTTTGTCATTCCCACACCATATGTAGAAAGGTGTCTTCCGCCCCCATACATTTATGACAGATTGAAGATTCCCTCCTACGTATTCGGCAACGTCTAGTTGGCATATAATACAGCTGGTTAAGGTAACGAAATTGAATCATTTTATCCATGGAAGAGATAACCGACACCAGATAAGTGCCAAGAACCTCCTGCCACAAGCCTTGAGATATTTAACCACTTAAGCTCCGGACCATTTTGTTGCTAAAAGACCAGGCCCCTTTTTGCGATTCGGCACTGCGTCGCTTTAACTGACAATTGCGCGGTCGTGCGACGTGGCTCCCAAACAAAATTGACGTCCTTTTTTTCCCACAAATAGAGCTTTCTTTTGGTGGTATTTGATCACCTCTGCGTTTTTTTTTTTTTTTGCGCTATAAACAAAAATAGAGCGACAATTTTGAAAAAAATTCAATATTTTTTACTTTTTGCTATAAAAAATATCCCCAAAAATATATAAAACATTTATTTTCCTCAGTTTAGGCCGATACGTATTCTTCTACATATTTTTGGTAAAAAAAATCGCAATAAGCGTTTATTGATTGGTTTGCGCAAAAGTTATAGCGTCTACAAAATAGGGGGTAGTTTTATGGCATTTTTATTAAGATTTTTTTTTTTTTTTACTACTAATGGCAGCGATCAGCAATTTTTATCATGACTGCGACATTATGGCGGACACATTTGACACTTTTGACACGTTTTTGGGGCCATTGTCATTTTTACAGCGATCGGTGCTATAAATATGCACTGATTACTGTGAAAATGACACTGGCAGTGAAGGGGGTTAACCTCTAGGTGGCGCTGTAGGGGTTAAGTGTGCCCTAATGAGTGATTCTTACTGTAGGGGGGCGTGGCTTGGCGTGTGACGTCACTGATCGTCGTTCCCTATGACAGGGAACAGATGATCACTGTTATGCCACTAGGAAGAACGGGGAAAGGTTTGTTTACACTTGCCTCTCCCCGTTCTTCAGCTCTGTGACCCGATCGCGGGACACCGGCGGCGATCGGGTCCCGCGGGCGCGGTCATGGAGCTTCGGACCGGGTTGCAAGCGCGCCACCCACGGCTGGGTTCTTAAAGTGGACATACCTATACGCCCTTGTGCCTGTCCGTGCCATTCTGTCGACGTATATGGTCGTGCGGCGGTCCTTATGTGGTTAAAGCGGAGGTCCATCCTAAAAAAAAAAAATTACACAAAAATGCTCCTAAAAAATAAAAAATATATTTTACTTAACAGAAATGGCAGTTGCTAGGCAGATCTTCCTAATCTGCCTCTTCCTAGTCCGCGGTTGGTCTTCATTATTGTCCTCCTCGCTTTGTCTGCTGGTGAATGGGGCGCGGTGTCTTCTGGGAACTGTGTGTATCCCTGAGAACAGCCGCCCATTCAGAAAACGCTGCGCGACTCGCGCATGCGCAGTAGGAAACGGGCAGTGAAGCTGCAAGGCTCCACTGCCCATTTCCCTTAGTGAGGATGGCGGCGCCAGGACCTGCCACGATCGAGGAATCGGCCCTTACGGGTCCGACATCACGGGAGCCTAGGACAGGTAAGTGTCCTTATTAAAAGTCAGCAGCTACAGTGTTTGTAGCTGCTGACTTTAAAAAAAAAATACATTACCATTACAATCAGACAAGGCATGTCAGTACTAGGTCTGATGACATCCTCAATCCCGGCCGTCACGTGGGCACAGATTCATGAGACCCCTACAAAACTACATCCTGTCCCAATGGGATGGCAATCGCTCACCCCTGAACAAATCCATTCAGGTCCCGGCCACAGTAAAACAAACACTCCAGTGGTGGCTCAACCCACTTCGATACATCGAAGGACGCAAATGGGCTCAATCCAATCCAGTCATAATCACCACCGATGCCAGCGCCTCAGGCTGGGCGCACACATGACAGGACTCTGCACACAAGGGAGTTGGAGTCCCAAGTGAGCCCAAGCCTTCTTAAACATGAGGGAGTTAAAGGCCGTGGGAGAAGCACTAAAAGCATTTGGAACAACACTACAGGGCAGAGAGGTGAAGATACTATCGGACAACGCCACGACAGTGGCGTACCTGAACAAGCAAGGAGGGACAAAGTCCCGAAACTTGATGAACCTGACGGAAATGATCCTGCAGAATCACACATAAGGTCTATTTCAGCTGTTAACCTGAAAGGAACGGACAACACTCTAGCGGATTCCCTGACCCGCAAGACCATAATGCAGACGGAGTGGTCACTAAACCAAGCGACCTTTGCACAGATCGCTCAAGCTTGGGGGACGCCCGAAGTAGATCTGTTCGCTTCCAAGTCAAACACGAAATCCCCAACGTTCTTCTCACTAGATCCTAGGGATGGCAACAGCGGAGTAGATGCCCTCAGTCAAACCTGGAGATGGCGACTGTGCTACGCATTCCCTCTGACTGCCTTTATCCCAAGAGTAATTCAGAAGATAAAGGCAGAAAAAACAACGGTGATACTAATGGCACCGCACTGGCCCCAAGGGACATGTTTCAGTTACTTAGACTCAGCATCCAATCTCCGCTGACACTGACAGACCGGCCAGACCTATTATCATAGGGCCCAGTCAACCATCCGAACCACAAAATTCTGAAGCTTTCGGCCTGGTTACTGAAAGGGTAAGACTCCAAAACAAAGGGCTGTCAAACAAAGTAATCCACACTATCCTAGACAGTAGAAAACCCGTGACCAAGGCAATCTATGAAAAGGTGAGAAAAAAGTTTGTCTCCTGGAACAAGAACAAGCAGACTTCCAGCAGAGGGTTAATACCAACAATCCTGGACTTTCTGCAAGATGGAGCAGACAGGAATATCTCCCAAGCTTACGGGTACAAGTAGCAGCGCTTTCCTCGTTCATGGACATCACACTCACAGAAGATCCCCCGATAAAGCGATTCCTGATGTCACTTAAAAGAACTAGACCTGCAAAAATGAACAGAACCCCAACCTGGGACAGTGCTCAGGGGTTTCTCTCCCCTCCATTTGCTCCAACAGAGGACAGCTCAGACAAAAATCTCACACTAAAAACTGCACTTCTTGTGGCCCTAGTATCCACTAGAAGAGTAAGCGAAATCCAAGCCCTATCCATGATGGAACCATACTGCCTAATACACTTAGACAAAATAGTTCTCTCCAGACCCGGCCTTCCTACCCAAGGTCTCTTCTACGTACCATAGGACCCAAAAAATCATTATCCCTTCACTCCCTAAATCTTTGGAAACCAAGAAAAGAGACATTTACACCAAACTCGACGTAAGAAACTCACTCCTTACATACCTTGAGAGAACAAAGGACTGGTGGAGAACGACGTCTCTCTTTGTCCTCTATGCAGGGGTCAACAAAGGGAAACCAGCATCCAAAAATACCATCAGCAGATGGATAAGAATGGCCATACAAACGACCTATGAGGCTCAAGAGCTCACTCCCCCAGGGGGCATCAGAGCGCACACAACCAGAGCCTGGGCAACCTCGGTCGCAGAAAAAGCAGGGGCGACGCCTGAGCAGATCTGCAGGGCAGCGACATGGTCGAGCTTTAGTACCTTTGCAAGGCACTATCGGATAGACCAACTGTCCGACCAAGACCAGGCACTTGGTCGCAAAGTGCTCCAGTCTCTAACCCCACCCTAGTAAGTATTGCTTGATACATCCTCTCGGATGCTGCCCTGGAAGACAATTCGAGAAAACAGTTGGGTACCTGGTAACTTTTTCTAAGAAGTCTTCCAGGGCAGCACTAGTTCCCACCCTTAATCAACAGATACCAAATACAGAGGGGGGCGGGGCTTCAAGCTTACTGTGATTTCCTTCGGTACTTTAATACAACTGAGGCACGCAGATGAGACTGAAATTTATAATGGTGGACTAATGTGTTTCCTGTTTCAGGGAGGAGGAGCCTATCTCTCGGATGCTGCCCTGGAAGACTTCTTAGAAAAAGAGTTACCAGGTACCTAACTCTGTTTTCTGCACAAAATGCATGCAGTGTTTTCCATGTATTCCAATGGCTCTTGTTGACTCTCGTTCACACCATGCAGTCAGTTTCTGCAGTTTTTTAGTGCCGAAAAAATGCGCACAAAACTGTACGGAACTGCGCTGGTGTGAACTGGCCCTTAAACTTATTTTGGTATCACTATGTACACCACTTCAAGAGTTCCCCTCCACTCACCGAGAGACTATAGTGCTCAACTTAAATAGATCTCTCCATAGTGTGGTCTTATCATAAATGTACAATTTATTAAAATAAATAACACTCACATTTTAATAAATACATTTTGCATGAACAATCCACATCAGGGGTCACACAGGTCTCAAAGCCCCCCTACTTCCAGTAAACGCAATGACGGCACCTGGTTCCAAACTACACGTTGCGTCACTTATCACGTGACTTCATCAGGCTTTATGAACTTGTTCATCAAAACAAGTACACAGAAAATAAATGTAGTTCTAGTTTCTTTGTGAAAGGACCACCTTACTGGTTGTCATGACTGGCACCACTATTCATCTAGTTCTTTATTCTATATAGGACTAAATTTGCACGTAGCTGTTGTGACATCTGACATCTGTCAGATTGGATGGTATTCGGTTTCACGTGATGAGAGCAAAAACAAGTATATAAACCATGCAAGCTTAGATTAGAGGGTAATGTACTGTGTAAAACTATCAGACTAAAGCTAATCTACAGTAATGGGCACAGTATGACTGAGAAGAGTCATTAGATTAAGATAATTTGATGTGTGGTCTTTCGCTATTAGACAGTCAGTGCTTTTTACAGCTTCCTAATGCACAAAGCAGGGAAACCGCTTTTAACACATGAAAACTTTACTGTAATATAAAGGTCTTACTTGGGCTACTTTCACACTGCTTTATTGCAAAAACTAGGTAAAACCACACATGCGGTTTTTCTGCGTTTCCAGTGCATTTTGCACCTGTGAAAAAGACTCAAAAACACACCCAAAGTGCAACCATGGGTGCGTTTTTGATGCAATTTTGTTGCGTTCGACAGTTTTTTTTACAGCACCAAAAATGCAGACTTTTAAAAATGCAATGAACCCGCTACTGACCAGTTCCAAAGAATTTAATGGTCATGCATTTTTCTTCTGCTTTTTTTTTTTTTATATTTTTGTTTTGATAAATTGTCATCAATGAAATGTATTTAATTTTATGTTGCTTTTTATATGGAAAACTAAATAAAGTTAAAATAAAATAAACCTAGCAGTAAAAGGGTCGCTGGTTCGAATCCCAACCACAACACTACCTGCCTGGAGTTTGCACGTTCTCCCTGTGCCTGTGTGGGTTTTCTCCGGGTGCTCCGTTTCCTCCTACACTCCAAAGACATGCCGGTAGGTTAATTGGATCCTGTCTAAATTGGCTCTAGTATGTGTATGTATGAATGTGAGGTAGTTACCTTAGATTGTAAGCTCCTTGAAGTAGGGACTGATGTGAATGTATAATAAATATGTAAAGCACTGCATAAATTGACGGCGCTATATACCATATATACTCGAGTATAAGCCGAGTTTTTCAGCAAATTTTTTTGTGCTGAAAATGCCCCCCTTGGCTTATTCTCGAGTCACCTTTTTGCGCCTGATCTCCCGGACTTTGGGGACCTAGCCCCACTCTTCCTCTACAAGTGTGCAAAGTTTGTTGTCCGGGGGACCTATGGCCGGGGAGCACAAGTTTTTCAAAGTCTGGCACCCCTTCCATAGACTCCCATGTTAAACGGTCCTTTCTCCTGTAACTTTGGGAACCCGGTACCGGCCGGCTATAGGTCCCCTGGACCCTAAGCTTGGCACACATGTAGCCCAGTTCTCCTCTACAAGTGTGCAAAATTTGCTGTCTGGGAGACCTAAGGCTGGGGAGCACCGATTTTTCAAAGCTGGGCACCCCTTCCATAGACTCCCATGTTAAACATAAGTCTAGTCATGGGCACAGTGAGTCATGGGCACAGTGAGGCATGCCGATGGACACCCTAGGCTTATACTCGAGTCAATATGGTTTTTCCCATTTTTTATATTCGGGTCGGCTTATACTCGAGTATATACGGGTAAGTACCTGAAATAAATCAAATAAAAAATAAATAAAAATGAGTTCTGTAACTTTTTTTTATGGCTGCGATTTGAGAAGATTACCCTTTTCCTTCCTGTCACAATGACAGCTGTCACTGCTATAGAAGGTAAGGGTGGATACTTGTCAGTGACTACTTTGGGGAAAGTTGGGCCTCCAAGGGTTCTTCCACTACACGGGGGACACAGATGCCAGTAAGGACCTTGCAGAGGAAAGACTCTTCGGTGATTAATAAGATCTTACAAACCCCGGTTGGTAGACTTTGACTTGTAAGTACTTGGGTTAGGTAATGACGACTCAAGTCAACCTTTTATTTACAATATCCTGGCTAGAGGGGGATGGAGAACCGAGCAGACCATTTGAACATAGGCTGACTTTAATCTGGATATGTAAACACTTTGTGTAACGTTTCTGTACATATTAGAGTGTCTTACAACTTCTGCAAAGTGAAATTCCTCCTGCTAAGACGGGACGATTGATGAGAGCGACAGAAGTAAACTATTTAGGTTACACAAAGCACTAAAGCTGAGGGTCTCTCTGCCACCTCTCCAGCCATTTCTGGTATGTTTAACGAGCAGAGCCAGGTGTCGCCTTCTGGAGCCAAGCAACTGCAAATGTTACCAGCAAGTGGGGGCAATTACATGCCTGTTCTGTGCTCATAAACATTGACAGAGGAGAACCATACCAGCCAGGAGCCAAGGCAAGACCCCCCTGTTGCGTTGAAATCTCTGAGTTTTCGGATTCCAGAATTTACTACATAAAAATTCTGTTCATTATTGGGACAGTGTTGGCCGTATAGACATTTACTTTTCCCATAGGACAGGATAGGGGTGTGATCAACGGGGTGTCTAAGGGAAGCAGCTTCCAGTGATTGGTCTCATGGGGAAGCCTGTGGGAGCGAGGCATAAGGGAAGCCAATTGCTTGGTAATGATACCCCAGACATAAATGAGCACTTAACCCTTGTAGTTCAGGGGACCCCTGCTTCAAAGGTCATTTAGAATTTCCCCCTTGAGAGTTTAGCTGTGAAGTGATATTAAACTCTGTTTTTTAAGCAATTTCCAGGTTTTCTGTTTCAGGATGGCCCTTTTCTCTTGCAGCATCCTATGGAAGCCACCCTTGCATGCAGGGACTAGAGCTGTATTTACCATCACTGTGTGCATCAATTGAAACACACAGCCCTGTAGCCTAGGATGGCAAGATTCTCCCTGATCCTCCCTCCTCCCCCCCCCACTCCAAGCGTTTAGACTAATTTCAGACTGCACTGTCCGCTAAGTCAAGTCTCTTACGTGTATACCAGAAGTTCAGGGAAGCAGCATGGAAAGATCAGAAGCCAACAGCATTGAAATTTGTAAACTACAAGCGCTGTGATAAGCGTTTTAACAAATCGCTTACTGGGGAAAATGTTAAACCAAAAACAGAGTTTAAAGCTGAACTCTAGGCAAAAAAAAAATTTCCTATGCAGTGGGGCCGTGCAGCTAACCCATGCAATGCAAGCACAGCACCACTGCATGGGAAAAAATATATATTTGCCCGGGTTTGGGCTTTAATATTTAACAGTGCATTCAAAAGTGATATTTTAGTTATAAATCGGGCTTGGTGGGCTAAGAAAACGGACTTTTTAAATGTCTTGAATAATATGACAGGGAGGTATGTGCTTTCCAAAACTTCTGACTTATTTGTTCTCCGCCACCTTAAGCTCTTCCTCCTGTAATCCAATGGGGAGATTGGGGACCATGTGTAGTGGACCTTTATGATTTTATATTCACATATATTGAATGTAGGGCCGAAACAACTAATCGATTATGAAATTAATCGATTACAATTTTCATAATCGATTAATCGGCCAGTAACATAATGAGGTTAAAAATAAACTAAAATTATCCCTTTATAGTACAAAAAGAGCAAATTGCTACTGTAAATATTACTTTCACTGTCCCACAGTAAAAAATGAATTTCTTACCGTAGCGATTATTTGCTCTTTTTTTTACTAATTTTAGTTTTTTTAACCCCCATTATGTTACTGAACATCTCAGGCCTGGGTCACTCCTCTGTGTGTTTTTTGGTGCTTTTTGGTGCTTTTTGCAGAAACACACTACAGTTCATTTACATGGTTTCCTATGGGACACGTTCACATCCAGGATTTTTTCAGCTGCTGCGTATTTGGAAAGGGCAAGGACTTTTTTTAATGCAAAACGGTGCTATTTTAGTTTTTTGGTTTAATGTACTTCAATGGAGAAGCTGCAGAAAGGCATGTAATGTGTTTTTGCAGCAATTTGTGTTTTGTAATCTGCCCAACAACAAATTGGCCCAAAAAAATAAAAGTGCAAAAAATTACCTTTTTTTTTTTTTTTTTATGGTTATTAACCGATTAGTCGATTAATCAAAACAATAATCGGCCAACTAATCGATTATGAAAATAATCGTTAGTTGCAGCCCTAATTGAATGTACACTATATTGGGACACCCACATGAACTTTAATGGCGTCTTAGTCCGTAGGGTTCAATATTGAGTTGGCCCACCCATTGCAGCTTCAACTCTTCTGGGAAGACTGTCCACAAGGTTTAGGAGTGTGTCTATGGGAATGTTTGACCATTCTTCCAGAAGAGCATTTGTGAGTTCAGGCACTGATGTGGATGAGAAGACCTGGCTCACAGTCTCAGCTCTAATTCATCCCAAAGGTGTTCTATCGGGTTGAGGTCAAGACTCTGTTCAGGGCAGTCAAGTTCCTCCACCCCAAACTAGCTTATCCACACTATATTGCCAAAAGTATTGGGCCACCCCTCCAAATCATTTGGTGGAGGGGGGATTATGGTGTGGGGTTGTTTTTCAGGGGTTGGACTTGGCCCCTTAGTTTCAGTTAAGGGAGCTCTTAGGGCATCAGCATACAAGATATTTTGGACAATTTCATATTTCCCAACTTTGTGGGAACAGTTTGGGGATGGCCCCTTCCTGTTCCAACACGACTACGCGCCAGTGCTCAAAGCATAAAGATATGGATGAGTGATTTTGGGGTGGAAGAACTTGACTGGCCTGCAGAGTCCTGACCTCAACCCTATAGAACACCTTTGGGATGATTAAGAGCGGAGACTGGGAGCCAGGCCTTCTCGTCCAACATCAGTGCCTGAGCTCATAAATGCACTTCTGGAAGAATGGTCAAACATTCCCATAGACACACTCCTAAACCTTGTGGACAGCCTTCCTATTGTACCCTACGGACTAGGGGTGCAACGGATCAAAAAACTCACGGATCGGATCGATCCCCGGATCGATCCTCGGATCAGAGCCACAGATCGGATCATTTTCGGATCGGCAAAAAATTACTATCTGTCATCTCCCCCACTTACTGTAATATCCACGTCATCTCCGCCACTTACTGTAATATCCACGTCATCTCCCCCACTTACTGTAATATCCACGTCATCTCCGCCACTTACTGTAATATCCACGTCATCTCCCCCACTTACTGTAATATCCACGTCACCCCCCCCCCACTTACTGTAATATCCACGTCACCCCCCCCCACTGTAATATCCACAGTCACCCCCCCACTGTAATATCCACAGTCACCCCTCCCCCACTGTAATATCCACAGTCACCCCCCCCCCCCCAGTCAGGCATCTCCCCCACTTACCCACAATCTCTGTAAATAGGCATCTCCCACTGGCCAGTTCAGATCCCAGCGGTGAGGGGTGATGACGTCAGCGGCGCTCAGCGCGCACAAGGCAGCCGCCGCCGGGTGTACCAAGATGGCCGCGGCTCCGGAGCTAGGCCGAAGCTGCGGCCTTTCCTAAGGCCGAGGCCGTGGATCGCTCCGCGGATCGCGTGGTGATCTGATCCGAACACGGTGACCCGTTCGGATCACCACCGATCCGTTGCAGCACTACTACGGACTAAGACTCCAATAAAGTTCATGTGTGTGTGTGTAAAGGCAGGTGTCCCAATAATTTTGGCAATATTATGTGTGTGTGTGTGTATATGTATGTGTATATATATATATATATATATATATATATATATATATATATATATATATATATATATATATATATATAAATAATGTATGTGTAATTTATATTATTTATGGTATGTTTTTACAAATATGTATTTAGGATGTTCACTCTCCTGCGCTGTGCGGTAAGTCCCAAGGTGTTATCAGACTCTTCTCTTGACATGTTAGTATATGTGGATAATGTACACATATATGAGGAAGTCCAAATGAACTGAAAGCATAGAAGAACCCATTATCCTCAATACATGTCGATGTGACAACAAGTGTGGATTTTAGCATATGGATCTAAGTGGATGATTTTATGATAATGCTATGAAACCAGCACTGGTTTGTGAGTATAATCGCCTCTATTTTATGAAATAAAAACATGTATTGAGGATAATGCGCTAGGCCTGTGCGCCCTCAATTTATTTAGGATTAGCACATCCTTATTTGACTATATTTTTGAATTTGGAAAGAAGCCTTTATTTTTATTTTTTTGGGACATATTTTTTGGGCGCAGTGGATTTTTACCATTTTTGTAATGGCTACAGCAGATGTGCACAAGAGATCTAATAAATTGTCAGGTGACTCCGCTCTCCATCATTGCACCAAACATGGAATCATGTTATGTTGAAGAACCCCGTCCGCTGTAGTCAGATTAGTGGATGATTGGGTTCTGATCAGTCGCTGAATCTTGTACAGGATTTGTTTTCAGACATAGGCTTTGGACAGGGGCCCTCCACAGTCCACAGTCCGCTCCCATTACTGCTGTATGTTGGTAAATATTTTCAGTTCCATAAAAGTCCAGCAGATGTCAGTGTGGTTCGCTTTGCTTTTTTCTGTGTGCAGCAGGAAGGAATCTATTGTGTTGTGTTTAATTGCTTCCAGTGATTGTTGGACATTCCTGTCCTTCCGACATAGTTAAATAAAGCAGCGAATAGTAAAGTTTTAACAATCTTATTAGTTGGCTGCCACTGCCAGGCTTCCCATAGACACAGCTTCTTATGGTCTGAGAACAATCCCCATGGCTGTGGGTGAGAGAAGTCCATTACATGTGTGTGACCCGGAGGCACCGACATGTTTGGAGTAGAATTGGGGCAGATGTAATACATTTGGTGTTCTTTTGAACTGATACGTTATAATTAGTAGCACCCTGTGTGCCGTTTACTATCCGCCTCATTTGACTTTGTCCTTCCATTTACAGCAGAATGTGTTTTATGAAAGCTGGAGGAATAAAATATTAACTTTGTCTAGTACAGCCAATCAGATTCCACCAGTAAGGTCTGCATTACGGGTGGGAATTTCAAAGGAAACATTTAGTCACTGCAGGTTAAAAAGAGAAAATGTATACATTAATCAGGAGTAGAAGTTGTGTATATACACTCACCGGACACTTTATTAGGTACACCTTGCTAGTATCGGGTTGGACCCCCCTTTGCCTTCAGAACTGCCTTAATTCTTCGTGGCATAGATTCAACAAGGTGTTGGAAACCTTCCTCAGAGATTTTGTCCATAGTGACATGATAGCATCACGCAGTTGCTGCAGATTTGTCGGCTGCACATTCATGATGCAAATCTCCCATTCCGCCACATCCCAAAGGTGCTCTATTGGATTGAGATCTGGGGAGTGTGGAGGCCATTGGAGTACAGGGACCTCATTGTCATGTTCAAGAAACCAGTGGTGAGATGATTGGAGCTTTGTGACATGGTGCGTTATCCTGCTGGAAGGAGCCATCAGAAGATGGGGACACTGTAGTCATAAAGGGATGGAGATGGTCAGCAACAATGCTCAGGTAGGCCGTGGTGTTTAAACAATGATCAATTGGTACTAAGGGTCCCAAAGTGTGCCAAGAAAATACCCCCCACACCATTACATCACCACCAGCCTGAACTGTTGATACAAGGGAGGATGGATCCATGCTTTCATGTTGTTTACACCAAATTCTGACCCTCCATCTGAAGCTGAAATTGAGACTCATCAGACTAGGCAACGTTTTTCCAATATTCTATTTTCCAATTTTGATGATCCTGTGCGAATTGTAGCCTCAGTTTCCTGTTCTTAGCTGACAGGAGTGGCACCCGGTGTGGTCTTCTGCTGCTGTAGCCCATCTGCTTCAAGGTTCGATGTGTTGTGCGCTCAGAGATGGTATTCTGCATATCTTGGTTGTAACAAGTGGTTATTTGAGTCACTGTTGCCTTCTTATAATCTCAAACCAGTCTGCCCATTCTCCTCTGACATCAACAAGGTATTTTCCCCCACACAACTGCCATTCACTGGATATTTTCTCTTTTTCGGACCATTCTCTGTAAACCCGAGAGATGGTTGTGCATGAAAATCCCAGTTGATCAGCAGTTTTTGAAATACTCAGACCAGTCCGACACCAACAACCATACCATGTTCAAAGTCACTTAAATCCCCTTTATTCCCCATTCTGATGCTCAGTTTGAACTTCAGTCTTCACCACGTCTAGATGCCTAAATGCATTGAGTTGCTGCCATGTGATTGGCTGATTAGCAATTTGGGTTACCAAGTAATTGAACAGGTGTACCTAATAAAGTGGCCGGTGAGTGTATATGGGCGGTGATGGTTTGTGTGTTTAAAGCTTCAGATGCCATATTTTTTGATTTTTGTTTGTTTCGTTCTTAAAGAGGAAGTAAACCCTGATGGGTTTTACTTCCGCTTCCCCCCCCCCCCTGCAAAGTAAAAGCATAATGGGCTAGTATGCATCACTTACCTAAAAACGAAGCCCGCAATGTCCCTGCTGGTGGCCACATCCATCTTCACCCCTCTTCCTTCCGGGGCTGTGGACTCCGGCTCTGTGACTGGCTGGAGTTGCGTGACGTCACTCATGCACGTGGGAGCCGCCGGTCACGGCACGGGCCCCTTAGAAACGGCACGATCGTGCCCGTTCTTCAGTGTGCATGTGCCGATGACGTCGGTAAATATTTCCAGTACCTACAGGTAAGCCTTATTATAGACTTCCCTGTAGGTACTAGTGGTGTAACTAGGTTTACAACCACTTTAAAGAATATGTTACCCCAACATGGTATGTGGCTGCTGTACCATGAATGTGTATGAAAAAGTCTTCTATTCTCTTTGTATTGCTTCCTTTGTGTGAAATACTTGGTGTTCCTGCCTGTCCCTCTTCTTTCCTAATAAAAAAAAAACTGTGGTCAGTTTTCTGGCTGTGGTCGTTCTGCAGTTATTAGAATTGTGCTGACAAGCCCCTCCCTGCACAGCCATTCACTTGGGAAGATCAGTGCATTGCTGTTTCTCCTCCTCCAGATTTCTAAGATCCTTATGCAGCTGAAAACGGATGTTATTTGATCACTTATCAAAAAAGGGAAAAAGGTTTTTTATATCTATACACAAATGTTTTGCCTTTCATTTCTATTTTAAACTGAATGGGTTGTTTTAGAAGGAGAGGGTTCACATATATAAATAAAGTAATAATTATTATGCACCACCTTTGCTAGTATATCATGCATGCAAAGAGAATAACAATAATAAAAGTGGAGATAAACTACTTTGCTTTCCTTCAACAGCCTGACATCCCTTGCCGGCATCTTCTGCCCATCTTTGTTGGCCAGTGTGGGATGATTTTACTCCTGTGAAAGTGCCGTCATCCCAGCATGCAGGCGCTGTGCCAGAATGTGAATGGAGCTGCACCTGCGCAGCTCAGAATATATTCCAGACTGAGAGCAGGCAGGTAGGTTCCTTTAACCGCTATAGCAGGCGTGTGCCCGCTGTACGGCAGGGGAGCTGATGTGCGTGGCCGGCGGCCGGGATGTCCGCTGGCCACCTGCGTTTGCTCCACAGGGAGACAGAACGGGGATATCTCAATGTAAACAAACAGATCCCCATTCTGACAGGGAAGTAGAGTGTGATCGGCTGTTACTAGTGATTGGGAACAGCGATCTCTCTGTACTCCTTGCCAGTCTCCCCCCCCCCCAGTTAGAAACACTCCCTAGGGAACACATTTAAAGCAGAGTTCCACCCTTTTCTTGTTAAAAAAAAAAGCAGCGTTCCACCCAAAATAGGAACTTCCGCTTTTCGGAACCCCCCCCCTCCGGTGACACATTTGGCACCTTTCAGGGGTGAGGAGGGTGCAGATACCTGTCTAAGACAGGTATTTGCACCCACTTCCGGGCATAGACTCCCATGGGAGTCTACGCCACTCCCCCCCCCCCCTCTGTCTCCTGGGAAACGCACTGTTCCCAGGAGAGAGCGGGGACCAGTGATGGCGTGCCGCGCTACTCGTGCATGCGCAGTAGGGAACCGGGCAGTGAAGCCTCAAGGCTTCACTTCCTGATTCCCTCACCGAGTATGGCGGCGGCAGCATCCGAGGACCGAGCGATTGCTCAGCCTCGTCTGCTTTTAAAAGAAAATCGGTGGACCTCCACTTTAACCCCTTGATCGCCCCCTAGTGTTAACCCCTTCCCTGCCAGTGACATTTATACAGTAATCAGTGAGTTTTTTATAGCTCTGATCGCTGTATAAATGTCACTGGTCACTAAAAAGTGTCAAAAGTGTCTGATCAGTCCACCGCAATGTCGCAGTCCCGCTAAAAATCGCAGACCGCCGTCATTACTAGTTTATAATAAAAATGCCATAAATCTATGCCCTATTTTGTAGACAATATAACTTTTGCGCAAACCAATCAATATACGCTTATTGCCTTGTTTTTTTTTTTTTTACCAAAAATATGTAGAATAATACATATTGGCCTCAACTGATGAATACCGGTACATTTTTTTTTTTTTTGTTTGGATATTTATTATAGCAAAATGTAAAATATATTGTTCTTTTTTCAAAATTGTCGGTCTTTGCGTTTTTTTTTTTGCAGAATAAGAAAAAAAATATCACCAAAAGAAAGCTCTATTTGTGGGGAAAAAAAGTCATCAATTTTGTTTGGGTACAATGTCGCACGACCGCGCAATTGTCAGTTAAAGTGACGCAGTGCCGTATCGCTAAAAATGGCCTGGTCATTAGGGGAAAAATCTTCCGGGGCTGAGGTGGTTAAGCTGGCCATAAACTATACAATCTGATTGTACAATATGTGTAAAACTCTGTAATATGAGAGCCTACCTAAGCAATCCATGCAGTTTGTATCAAATAGAGCAGGCCCTTGCACTACATAGTTGATGGTAAGGCCCCTTTCACACTTGTACGACCTGAAAGTCGCGTGGCTTTGCCGGCGTGACTTTGACGCGACTTGAAGCAATGCCTGTGTAATCTTGAGGTCTATGGACGTCAAGTTGCATCAAAGTCGGACCAAAGTAGTGCAGGGACTACTTTGAAGTAGCTGTGACCTGAAGTCGCACAGATATGAACGGTACTCATTGGAAATCAATGGGGTACAACTTTTCATGCAACTTTGCAGTCCCAAGTCGCACAAGTGTGAAAGGGGCCTAACTCTAAAGGAGATTGTAAAATCAGATTGTATAGTGTGTGTGATCAGCTTTAGAGAGACAACAGCATGACACAGGCTATGAATACTTGCCAAACAGATCTGCATGTGTGTCCATGGTTGGTTAGTGTGATCCAGGTGACAATAAAAAATATTATTCTACTAAAAGAGTAGTGGATGCTTGGAACAGCCTTCCAGCAGAGGTAGTAAGGCAATCCTCAGTAAATGAATGAAAACGTGCCTGGGGTAAACATAGGTTAATCCTCAGCCAAAAAAAGGAAAATACCCCCTTGGTCTTCTTCTGCCATCAGTCCTCTGCATTTTATGAATTTAATTCATAAACACTTTAATAAGGTGATGTTTGTGTGTTGAATATTGCACCAGAGTCCTTTTTAAAAATAATTGATTACCTGTTGCATCTCATTTTTAATGGTTGATCACTATGTCTAGAGTCTAGACCAGTGATTCTCAACCAGGGTTCCTCCAGAGGTTGTTAGGGGTTTCTTCAGCATTGGGCAATTTCTGCCTCTCAGATAAGTTCCCACTGACCCCATTGATGTTTTTATCTATCTGTAAGGAGGTAATTCTTCCCAATGACCACAAGTGTGAGGACCATTCTTCCCACTGACCATCACACTAATGTATCGTGAGTTGTAGATTAATTTTTTTTTTGCAGGGGTTCCCCGAGACCGGAGAACTATTTCAAGGGTTCCTCTGTGTTGAGAAACACTGGTCTAGACCATACCACAGATTAAAAAAAAGTCCAGAAAGTGTTTGTATGCATTTCTCACTGGGCAACAGATCGGCTGTAATAAAGGATCAAATAGAAAAAAGAAAAAAAAAAAAAAACAACAAAAGAGTATTACACATGGACCTGTGATCAAATAGAATGTATTTGAGAATACTATGCTTAGCTAGGAGATATTAACTGAAATGTATACTAAGCCTTTTACTGTATCATAATAATAATAACAATAATAAAAAACATAATAGTAATATAACAATACCACTAATAATAATAATTTTATTATTATTGTTATTCATTTTATTTTCAAATTATGTTTATTATTGTTATTGGGTTACTGATAATTATTTTCTGCTATTTATTATTTTAATTTTATATTATTATTATTACTTTTATTTTTATATTTATAATATTATGTTTATTATTGCTGTTATTATTATTTTCATTTGGTTACTGATAATTTATTTTCTGCTATTATTTTATGTTGTTTTTTATTACTTTTATTTTTATATTAATATGTTTATTATTGCTGTTATTTTTTTTATTTGTTTACTATTTATTAAAATTATTTTTGATTGTTCTATAGTTTATTACACTATAGTGTATATGTTATTTGCCATAACGTTTGCCAGGTTCAGCCATGTGTCTTGTTTTCAGCTCTCATTGCTGAAACTGGTAAAAAAAAAAAAAATTTCTTACCCTTTAGTGAATGGTGCCTATTGTGCCCAGTCTAGTTGCCCAACAAAAAATAATTTTACAAACTTGTGGATTCCCTGCGCTGGTGAAAACCTCTCTCCCCAGAATGCTTCAGTGCAGCCAAACTTTGCCCACCTTTAGATGTGAAAGGACTTTTGCCGCCTGATTAATAATGAAAAGTAAGTGCTACTAAGTGGTGTGGCCAGGGCATTTCCCCTTTTTTGGAAGCCATCCAGGATCTCTCTTAGAAGGCTAATTGCTTGTCATTTCCCTGGGCACGTTTACATACCAGGAATGGTTGTGAATGCAGCCTGCAGACAGCGGCACTTGGCTGTCATCAGAAGTGAACTGCTCTTCTCTCTCTCTCTCTCTCTCTCTCTCTCTGCAGAAAGGGTTGTTTTTTTTTTGTTACCTTCTTCTTTCTCTCTCCCTTAACTGTGAGAACTCAAGGCGGCACGTCATGAAGCTCTCACACATCCCATCTGGGAAGAATAAGACTTGCCCAAACCTTATTCATTGCAGGGCCAATAAGGAAGCTGAAGTATGTTGAGAGTCCCCGAGTGCCAGCAGACTCAGCTGTAATGCCATTGAGAAAAGTCTTGGAGCTGCCGGACCCCAACCAAAATGGTGAGTGCCTCGAAATCCTGTCCTGTGTCTCTTATCATTGCAGATCGCTTCATAGACGCTCCCCGGGATCAAAGAGCACAGCGTGTTTGCTATGAATGGAAGGGGCTCATACAGGTTTAGAACCGCAGCTGTCTTCTGTTTAACTCTTTAGCAAAGTTTCTGGGACTAATGTGAATTTATTGCAATGTCCTGAGACTCTTGGCAGTGAAGGGGTGTGAAGGCTGGCAGGTAACTGTATGGTGGTTGTGGGCTTTCTTGTAAAGGGGGGGTCAGGAATAATCTTCTGTGTGTTTTTTGTTTGGACTAGTCAACTCATGGACCGGCAAACCTCATTCACACTAGGAGAAAAAAGCGTGATGTTCTTGTCCCGTGTGCCCTTACAGGGATTGCGTTACCCTGTTTGCCATTCTGTAGTATGCCAAGTTTGTGTTACAGGAAATGTGTTAAACCACTTAAAAAGCTACATGAGAAGCCTCGGATAGAAGCTGTCGTGAACAGGATTCTGAGCCAAATGACGTTCAAGGAAGCTGAACATATAACGCTCCACCGCAAGTGGCGTCTCTCCTAGAGTACACAACCCTGAGAATGACAGCTTCCATCTGAGGCATCTCACACAGGTGTTTGCGCTTTGTCTTATCTACCCTTTAATGCATGCTTTGATGTATCCAAAAGCCATGTTGGTCACCTTTTTGTGGCTAAAAAGACATGTTGCGTTTTTAGGAATTTCAGACTTATTCATAGTGTTTAGATTGGCAGGTTAATGGCTTAACTCACAACATGGCTGCCTGAGGTGTGAGCAACAGGTCCACTTAAAAAAAAAAAAAACGGTCATATTCCTTTTTTGTAGTACTAAATTTATAATGGGGGAGGGGGGATATATATATATATATATATATATATATATATATATATATATATATAAATAAATTGTAATTTAATTTGTTGGGTGGAGGATGTGGGCAAACATTCTACTAAATATATTTTTTACAGCCAGCTGCATATGGGCAGGCCATGTAAAAATAGTCTTTTTTATATCTTTTTTTTTTTTATATATAATGTTTTAAGGTTTAGTAAGGTAGTGCAGCAGAAGTGTTGACCCATGACAGTCAATGCAATAAACCATGGAAACCAGATCTCATTTGTAAAGTCAGCTCAGTTGAGATCTAGTTCTGGTTGATATTAGTTCCTGAACTCTGCAGAGTCCCCTTTGCCTGTCTTTCTGAGCCAGACAGGAAGGAGTTAAGAAGCAATGGCTCACCCTTGCAGCTGGCACAGCATCGTGGCTGCAGGAAACTGCCCTGAAACATGGGAAGGTTTACAAAACTCCTCTTTTCTGGTGGCTGTGGAATCCAGGAAGGGGTTAAAGCCTCTTCCTGCACTCCAGAGGCCGGTGTCATCAGTACAGAACAGTGACCCCGTGGGAACGTCTTTGGCTTGACAACCTCCCGGGGCAGCAGGGGTTAAACATACATATTCATAGGAGCCGCACAGCAAAGAGAAGTCGAAGTCGCATTGTTTTATAATTGCCGGAAAAAAATGATCCATGTCAGCGCATTTCACAGCAGTGAGTCTCTGGGAGGATCAGAGTCAGAAATCTAGAATATCTAACAAGCTAACAGAGTCATTATTAGGAAGATATAAAATCATCACATGACACCCCACACCCCGCTCTGCTTTGAAAAAGGTAATTGTATTGACGTTTCCACTTGATAACAGAGTGCTTTCTGACTTAACAGGGGGGCAAAAAGGCACTTTTTTTTCTTCTTTTCTGCTTCTAATCACCCCTGCATGTTGGCCTATAGGGATGATTTACTAAAGGCAAATAGACTGTGCACTTGGCAAAGTGCAGTTGCACCCTTCAAGTGCAGTTGCTCCAGAGCTTAGCAAATGAGGTAGGACTTTACTTTGCAAAGGGTACCCAATCATGTGCAAGGAAACAAAATATAGCATTTTTGCTTGCACGTGATTGGATGATGGAGGTCAGCAATCTTCTGCTCATGTCTTCTGCTGATCAAACTTTACAAAGTGCACAGTCTATTTTCCTTTAGTAAATCAACCCCTATCTGTCCAAGTACACATAGGTGTTTAGAGGCAGAAAAAACCCACTGCCAGTGCGTCCAGGAGCAGCAGAGTTTTGGCAGAAAAAAGCACTTGACTTGGCTTCTAAACACGCATTCAGGATCGGTGCATTTAGCGCTTGAGCATTAATTAATTTCAGTGGCCAATAAATGATTATTGTGGCCAGTTAAATGAATTAACGGTCAATCGCTTGACATGCCTAAAATGCATTAAACTCGTTTACTAGCGTCGGGCATTTTTTTCTGTCAAAACAGCACGGCCTGGAGGAAAGGCATCTAGGAGAGATAGCAAAACATCAAGGATGAATGAGGCCTTTAAGTAATTAAAATGGAACTCCAAGCAAAGCCAACCGTACAGCTGAAATAAATATATGTGGACTGCTCTAACTGACAAAGTTTTTATCATTTTGATCTGCCACTCTTGTTATCCAGACCCCCCTGCCTGGCAGTATTGCCAGGTTGGTGACTTCTCTTTTAAACAGCATCCTAAGCAATACAGTTTTGTCACCAGCCCTCCCCAGCCTGCTGATTGGACAATGAAGCGACTGAAGAGCACTGCTACACTGTCAACCATTATGGGTCCTGCTAGCCGCTTTATTTAATATTGCTTCTCCCTTTTCAGCATTTATTTTTGTGCGTCAGAGACATGGATTGCTGCCTCTGAGCAAAAATTGTGTGGCAAAATCACGCGACTTTCAAGTGTTAAAGGGGCCTTAAAGTTGCAGCAACTTCAAAGTAGTTCATACACTACTTTGGTCTGACTTTCATGCAACTTGAGGGCCATAGACTACGATGTTAACCCTGAAAGTCATACCTGAATGTAATACCATACAACTTGTGTGCAACAGTTGTCCATTATCGCTAATCAAAGCCGAAGTCATATCAAAGTTGCACTCCAAAGTCGGCGCAACTTTGGAGTCGTACAAGTGTGAATGGAGCCTAAAAACCAATGTGGTGGCCCACCTTTACCATTAGGTCACGCGGATGCACATAGAACCTGAAGCAGAACAGGGGACCTCCATAGTGTATCATGGGAACCATTTTTTTTTCTGTTGTTCGGTTTGGCAATATGTGTAGCTGGGTCTCTAAATTTAGGTGGGGTACACCTGGGTGGTAGTATGATGCAGGTGTGTAAATTATGGGAGTAATTGGACCATTTGTATTCGTGGAGGATCGGGCGGTGTAATAGTCTCCTTGGCCTGTGGGTGGCGGGGTGCCCGCAAGCTCAAGGTAGATTTACTGCCATAGTGCTGTCCTTTTTGTCCCTTCTCGGAGATGGTACGGCGAGGGCGGGGAACCTGCCGTGGCGTCAATGGAGGGGATAAAAGGGGGAGACGCCCTTGTCACGAGGTCTTGCTCTTTTGGGAGTTTCTTCATCACGCGCCCAGGCACCTTAGGCCTGGGTGCGGGCGGTTCTGAGTTCCGGCCCAGGTGCCCTAGGCCTGACGGGAATGGAGTTGGAGTCCATCCCAGGCACCTTCAGCCTGGGGTGAGGTACTAAACCAGGAGGCCTGGGGCTCAGTGACTTCGACTGGGTCCCGCGAGGGTGGAGAAGTCCGAGGGTCCCTGAAGTGGATGAGGCCCAAGTCTGAGGTGAGGAGGCCGGGGAGGTTACCCATTCGGAGAGTCTGGAGCAGCATCAACCCAGTGACGGATGGGCCTCTGGTAACTCCCTTGGAGGGACATCTTCCCCTGATAGGGGCCACAACGCAGCGAAGGTACTCCTATCTACGTTCTCTTGAGTCGCTGGTAGAGACTCTCAAGTCTAAGTTCTCTCTAGCCAAGGCTATAGTAACCGCTGGTGAAATCACAGTGGTTTAGCTGACAATCAGGATAGTGCCTCGCCCTGCTCATTCCACCGTATCAAACTGTTATTGGGTCTCAACCAGTTGGCTACTGAAGCACTGTTTATTGTGAGTTATGCAATAAAACAAGAGTTGGACTGTGATCGGTGTGTGGAACTCTGGTTAATGGGAGTAAAAGGGAAGTGTTGGCACGGCAGGACTTTGATCCTTGACTAAAACACACAGGCCCGAGGAAAATATCTGGTACTGGCCTTCACCTCACCCACAGCTATGGGGAGGACATGCGCCGTAGCGCATCTCACCCTGTCGTATGTGATACCCCTAGACAAAAGAGATGGGGTGAGGCCGCTACATATGCATTAAAGTGACAATGCTGTGTAACCACAATTCATATTTTGGCGACACCATAAAATGTAATCGGGGGGGGGGGGGGCTTTGACTGCAGGGGATGCAGAGAGCCCAATCACTGGTGGACTAGGAAAGAGAAGGACCCAACAAATGACTGGGTTTCCTTTATTGGCCAGTGGTCCTCTCCTGCAGAGTAAAACAGTATTATCTTTTCTTTATTCCTTTATCTGTTGCTGAATTTAAGACTTTTACAACTTTCCAATTTTTTAATAAAACAAACTCCTCAATGAAAGACCACCAAAGTTTTTGTATGAGAGTCCCCCAATATATATTTGTCAGCAGGGCCGTCTGATAATGGATTGTTATTACACTCTTTTATATGCAGATAGTATTTAGCGGAGATCTCCTTTACCTGCCCTATTAGTCGGCCTCTGCATGCCGCCGGCACCTGGCTGGGCCGTTTGCTTTTTCTTTGTTTGCCCCCCCTCCTGGAGTCTCCTGTATAATGGAGGCTGCCGCAGCCAGCTTGTCACTTCACTTTAAGCCGGGCCCAGTAAATATGATATGACGGCTGGGGACTAGCCCGGCCCGTCTCGCTTTCTCTCTAGTCGCTTTGAAGTGCTGGTTTGGAGGGTTAATTAATTTGCCTAGGCAAGCCGGAGTTCACGCCAGCATCTCCAGATCTGACAGGAAGGCGGACGTAATTGGAAGACCACTAATGAATGGGTATGTGGGAGCAGGACGGGACAAGACTGACAAAGAAGCTGGCCCAGTTCCTGGAGGAATGTTCTGCCACAGACTTGGGACTTCTGCCATCATCCTCCTGGCTATTGAGGCACTACAGGTCCCAGCATGGGGTGCCAGGGAACGCAGCGATCTAGATTTGTAGTAGTTGCTGCTCAAGTGTACTTTCTTTCAAACAATAGCTAGAAGAGGTTCCATTCTTCTCCTCCCTTTTTTTTTTTCTGAACTCCATTGGGGATTATTCTTTAACCAAATTGGCCATATTAGGACACATTTCAGATTTAAGTATAAGACCCTTTCTGTCTCCAGCATTGGTAATGAGATCTCCATGCCTCCAACTGAGGGTGCACGGTTTTCCCTTTAATATATTCAATGTGGTCACGTCCCTTCCTTAGTATATAGAGCATACCATGTCTGTACCAGGAAAATAAACAGCTTCTACTGTGTAGTGGAGTTTTCCCTGCTCTGCTCCTGCATGAGATGTCCAGTCAGATCAGCCACAGACATGTTGTGTATAATTATGAAGTAACGACTTTGCATATTGTCTGCATTCCTGTTGCCAGATATGGAAGTATTTATTAATTGGTTGGATTTAGACCCCTTTCACACTGAGGCAGTTTTCAGGCATTTTAGCGCTAGAAATAGCCTCTGAAAACTGCCTCCTATTCATTGCAAGGAGTGCTTTTTTAACATTGGGGCGGTGCGCTTGCGGGACATTAGAAAAAGTCCTCCAAGCAGAATCTTTTCGGGCGGGTTGGGAGTGCTATATATAGCACTCCCAAAACCCCCTGTCCATTAAAATGAATGGGCAGTACTTCGAAAGCACCTTGAAAGTGCCGCAAAATGGGTCTTTTTTCCTTAAAAAAACTGCCCCGCTAGCGCACGAATAGTGCTGTAAAAACGCTGCTAAAGCACCGCAAAAATAACTGGCGCTTTATTGTGAAAGGGGTCTTTTTGATTTCAGGAGCCTCTTCGTTTAGGCCCCATTCACATTTGTACAACTCCAAAGTTGCGCTGACTTTGGAGTGCAACTTTGACGCAATTTTGGATGGGTGCAAATTGGATATGACTTTGGCTTTGACCAGTGATAATGGATAACTGTTGCACACAAGTTGCATTGTATTACATTCAGGTATGACTTTGATGTAACTTCTGAGAGTTAACATTTAAAGTCTATGGCCTTCAAGTTGCATGAAAGTCGGACCAAAGTAGTGCATGAATTACTTTGAAGTCGCTGCAATTTTAAGTTGCACATATATGAATGTTTATTATTGGGAAAACATGGGGAACGACTTGTCATGCAACTTTGATAATAAAAATTGTAAAAAAGCGAAAGTTGCGCTCCTAAATGATGTGAAAGTCCAAACTGTGATCAAAACAGTCCAAATAGCAAAGATGAATAAATGGATAAACCGAAACAATGTGAAAACTTTGAATGTAGTGCTTGTGAGTAGACAATCCAAATGAATCCTCCACCATGTGACGTCGCCAACATTTAAGGGTAGGATCTCCGCACTGACAGCGGCCACCAGCCGGAATCAAGACTGGAGCGTCGGAGCCAATCAAAGCAGTTCTGAAGCGAGGAGAGGCTCCAACACTCCAGTCTGGATTCCGGCTGGTGGCCGCTGTCGGTGCGGAGATCTCCGGGTAGAGGGAGAGCGGAGAGCCGGATACAGCTATTACATTGACAAACACGACACAGATGGCTGGAGAGATGGACATCATCTGCACTACATGTTTCAGGGACACGTAACAGCTGATAATTCCCATTGCGCTTCTGACCTTCCATAATAGAGGGTCCATCCTTTGCGGTAAGGGCACATCCTACCCACAATGTTGGTGACGTCACATGGTGGAGGATTCATTTGGATTGTCTACTCACAAGCATTGCATTCAAAGTTTTCACATCGTTTTGGTTTATCCATTTATTCATCTTTGCTATTTGGACGCTTTTGATCACAGTTTGGACTTTCACATTTTTTATGAGCGCAACTTGCCCTTTTTTACGATTGTTTTTTGTGTCATATCTCACATTTTATTGTTGCTGCTACTGATTTACACACACAAGCACAGTATTATTTACCACTTTTTAATGCAACTTTGATGTCCAAAGTTGCATGACAAGTCGCACAAGTATGAATAAAGACTTGGGCATGCTTTGTGTTTCCGTCAGTTTGTCAGAGCTCCGGTCCAGTTTTTAAAGGGTCAGTCTAGCTAAATTAATATTTTAGTTTTTCTTGTACAAATAATAAAAAAAAAAAAACAGTATGGCACATACAGAGATTGGTTCTAGCTTTTACAAATGATGCTCCCATCAAAGTTAGGATAGAGCATACCCATGCAGGGGTTGTATGAGTCTTCTAGGTACACAGGTCTAATGTTTTAGTTTTTAATAGGTGTTGGAGGGTCATCTATTTGTTAGATTTCCTGGCTTTATTGGGGAGATCTGTGTTTGGCCTCGTTCACAAGGGGTGTATCAATATGTATCCCGTGCGAAGGCCGTATTTACCTGCACGGGGTTGCACAGGTGTTCCATGCATTCCCATGCAGGTAATCCCATTTAATGCCAATTGGGATGCAGTGGCTGCACAGACAAGGTCGCTGCTCCCAAAATGACATTCGTCCAGATATGGGTGCATCCCCTTGAACTTGCACTGTTTGCGCTTGGGGCTGTGCACCCGCGTGAATGTCATGTTGGGAACAGCAGCTGTGTCGTGCAGCCACTGCGTCCCAATTGACATCAATGGCTGCATGGAACACTTGTGCATCCTTATGTGGTTTAACGCAGCCCACACACTGGTTACACATTGACAAGGCCTTTGAGTTCCTGCGCCTTCGCATCTGCTGTTACTGTTATTAGGGTCTCCTGCTTTCCCTGTTGGATGTGTTATGTATTTTATATCGCAATGAATGTAAAGGAAGAGCTGGAACACCCAAAGGTGAGCACTTCGAGGTAGACCTGAGCAGATGGAGGAACTATGCCAAAGAAATCTCACAGATTGGGATATTTAAGACCGAGAAGCCAGGGACTAACTGAGACCACCAGTTACATCTATACTAAAACACTACTATAGGGTGGCCTGACCCTTTAAAGCCGAGCTCCCATATTACATCTAATATTGCTGATAGATTGACCATACTGTCCATTACAAGCCGTGGAAACAATATTCCCTATCAGTTGCCAGCAAAAAATCAATGTGCCTTCTAATGACAACCTCAGCAAACCAGATATGTTGATTCCCCTGAACCGTGAGTCTATTACAGATATTTGATTTCTAGTTTGTGTTCACTCAGAGTAAACTGTAATGGAGCTCTTTAGTCTTCTGGAGAAGAAATCCTCAGGCCTGATGTCTACCGTTTCACCCTCTCCATGTAGAATCTGCACTTGATAAGACCTCGGGTTGTTCCCCGGCTGCTCAGGAGCTGATGACGAGGCTGGGATTCTTGCTCGGTGAAGGCATTCCGAACACTGCGCGAGTTTCTATGGATGAGAAGAATGAAACTATGGTAAGTGTGCGCCACTGGGCAGGCTTTGTTATTATTCGAGTTTTGGCCTCTTCCCCATCTCCTGCCCTCTATTTGGACTAGCAGTAACCCTTGGGGTGTATCATCTTCCCCCATTCTGATCCTTGCTTTCATGCATTTGCTTGCCAAGCAGGCAAGCAAATGCAAGCCTGATTTCAACTTTCATCTGACATTACATGTAGAAGTTTTAGAAAATTGTATATCCTTACTGGAAAATTATTTAATTACTTTTAAGTGATTACAGGGGTGATCCAAAGGGCTTTTGTGTGTGTGTGTGTGTGTGTGTGTATATATATATATGTGTGTGTGTATATATATATATATTTGTGTATGTGTGTGTATATGTATGTATGTATGTATGTGTATATATATATATATATATATATATATATATATATATGCATATAATGTGTCTGAATTTGTTTAAAGGAAAGCTCCAAGCAAATGTATGTGGATTGAAAATTTTTTGTATTTTTTACCTGTTTGCCATATGATCCTCCTTTGCAATAATTTCTTATTACCTTGTGCCCATTTGCTGGAATGTCAACCCTAAAGTACCATAAGAGTGTTTGCTAAACAGAGAGAGAACCTGGACAATAGCTACCGTATGTCAGTGTCATGTTTCAAGCATTGGGGCATAATTTTGACTGCTAGGACAGGCGCTTTTATTTTTTGCCCCCAACACTTTCCATGACCACCTAAAGGGCTCATTCACACCATGTCTCTAAGCTATGCAGGCTCAATGCCAAGCAAAGAGAAAACAATTGTTTTCTGTACCCTGTTCTTGCCATACATGTGCGGTGATGTGCCCTGGATTTATGCTGATTAAAAATACAACATGATGAATATGTTGTCATTATGTGACCGTTTAATAAAAAAGGCATCTTATACCACACACTAGTGAGCACACAGTTTAGCATGTACGTTGGTTTGAACGAGTCCATATTGTGATTGGGCTTGTTTGCGCTAGCGGTGCCCTCTGAAGAGCAATCGCCTCCTCACTGCCTGTTTTAACCCCTAAAGACTTGCACCACCATGCCACAACCAGTTGAATGTATTGCATTCGGTGAGAGGTACTGGCTGACAAACAGGACTAGGGGGATCATTTTTGCTGCATCGCAATGCAAAGCAGCATGTGTGCACCCCCATCTGCTGTCTTTGTCACTTCAGGTGGAGCATTTGGGGGTGGCTTAAAGGGGTTGTAAAGGTTCAAATAATAATAAAAAATAAATAAAAAAAAGGTTATACTTACCTGCTTTGTGCACAGGTTTTTCACAGAGCGGCCCTCATCCTCCACTTCTGGGGTGCCCTGCCGGTGCTCCTGGCTCCTCCCATTCACCTGGTGCCCCCATGGAGAGCTGTTTTCAATTGGGGTACCCATGCGGGCGCACTCCCAAGTCCTGCTGCTGTGTCCATTGACAGACAGCAGAACCTGGCCCTGCCCCCCGCTCACGTGTCACTGGATTTGATTCACAGCAGCGGAAGCCAATGGCTCCCACTGCCATCAATCTATCCAATGAGGACATAGACTCATGCTTATCGTTGGAATGGACGGGCTCAGGTAAGAAAGACGGGGGGCTCTGGGGGGCAGCTGCAGTAAAGAAGGTTTTTTTCACCTTAATGTATAGAATGCATTAAAGTGGATGTCACAATGTAGAGTATAATATTTCCTATCATTTGTGCCAGGTCTTGCCACAAAGAGTTAATCCAGCTCTGAGCAATCCTCTTTTATTGTTCAGTGAGATAAAACGGACAAACAGAGAAAAACCTTTGTCCGTTCCGCCCCCTTACTTTGAGTGACAGGTTATTTACATATCTCGTGCACTAGCTTTAGACAGGCATTATTTTTTAATTCCCACCCCTACTCCTTTTCTGAAGTCATGTGGTTACTTTTCTGGATTTTGACTGGATGTTAGTGATCATAGCAGAAGGAATACACAGGAGAAAATGCATGTTGACAAGGGGAGTGTAGAGGTGGGCGGGGAGTCTACTGAGATCACAACTCCACCCACCGAGCTCCAGACAACAGATCCACCCACAGAATCTGCTGTTTTTCAGTTCTTATAACAGACAGAGGGGAGACATTTGACAGATAAGGATACATGCAGGAGGCATCTATATCCTTATAGATCAGCACTATGGCAGTAGTTTAGAAAGGATGAGAGTGGGTTTACATCCACTTTAAGATGAAAAAACATGAGACTTTACAATCCCTTTTAATGATTTGTTTTCACTGTGACCCAACTGCAAGAGCCAACCCAGCCTTTCAGACTTAGGCAGGCCAAACATGGTTCTAAATTTGGCCAGTTCAGCAGGAATCAGCCGGGATTCAAACCGCGTATGGGCAGGCTGAATGTACCAAGTTGATCGGCGTCAGCAGTAATCGCATGTCAAAAAAAGCTGACATGCTGGTTGTACCCAAGTCAATTGATGGATCGATTTGGGTACAATCAGTCTGCCCATAGATGGACCGTATCTCGGCCGGTCCCTGCTGAACCTGCTGAATTTTGATCCATGTATAACCACCGGTTTTATAGGCAAGATGTTCAACTAGCTTAGAGTTTGATCTGTTTTCCCCCATAGCAGTCAAATTTTTTTTCTCAAAGTGTGCCAGACAAACAAGCCAGCAGGCTAATTGCTGACTGCTGTCTCCGGATCTAGTCATCCTGACTTAGGATCAAACATGGCTGCTTGTCTTTTCACAAGCTGTGAGAAGCTGTCATCAGATAATTAGCTGGTGGCTTGCTGCTTCCTTGTGAGAAGAGGAGTGTAAATAAAGCTGTAATAGGACAGAATGAGGATATTGGTAAATACAGATAAGAGAATTCAGGTACAAGGCAAGCTGAACTATGGAGTGTTGAAATCCTGTGTTTGTTTTAGATTGTCGGCACTCTGTAGGTGTGCTCACCAGAAGCAGGAAACCGTCTATTCTGCTCACTTGACCCGTCCCTATCTGTAGAACGGGTTCAGCCCGCGTGTACTGCAGTGTAGAATTTAAAGGTGCCAATGGGAAAGAAATGATCACAAGACAGTAAAATACTAAACACATTAGGTGTGTATAAGATATTTACATGACTCTATTACGACAAACGCGTTTTGCTGGTGCTCTTCTTCCTAAGCTGCCTATACACTATGAAAATTTCAGCCAGCTTTTGAAAAACCTGCCAAAATTTGCTATGTGGGTGGCCCTGTTGGCATCCTTACGAACAGCATGGAGATAAATGGAATTTTTTTATCCAATTAGATTCAACCATTGGTAGGGTATTCTGACAGCCGCTAGTGCTGGCTGTCACAATACATTAGGCACAGTGGGAGATTTGTTAATAGTGTGGATGGAGAAATATTTTTTTTGTTCTGTGTTTGGCCAGAGTGATTCTGCTTCCAAACATGATTTTTCTGAACAGATTTTGGATATAAGTAATGATATTTTCCCAGCATGCCTGCTGACTCCTGCAAGTGTAGTGTTAAACTTGCAGTTACTATGGTATTATCACAAGTGGGGCTCAGATTTGATGCAACGATTGCACAAGTCACATAGGGGTTTATTTACTAAAGGCAAATTCACTTTGTACTACAAGTACACTTGGAAGTGCAGTCACTGTAGATCTGAGGGGGGCATGCAAGGAAAATTAAAAACAGCATTTTTGTTTGTACATGATTAGATGATAGAAATCAGCAGAGCTTCCCCTCATTTCAGACCCCCCCCCCCCCAGATCTACAGCAACTGCGCTTCCAAGTGCAAATCCACTTTTCACTACAGGTGGATTTGCCTTTAGTAAATCAACTCCATAGTGTAGGACTAGCCTACAGTTTAAATCTTTAATGCTTTCACACTGGGGCACTGCGCTGGCAGGACGTCAAAAAAAAGTTCTGCAAGCAGCTTCTTTGAGTCGATTTTAGGAGCGGTGTATACACTGCTCCTAAAGCACCCCTGCCCATTAAAACAAATGGGCTGCGCCGCCAAAGCGCCTCGGCAGCGGCGCTTTTAACCCTTTATTCGGCCGCTAGCGGGGGTAAACAGCGCCCCGCTAGCGGGCGAAAAGCGTGTCTAAAACTACGGTAAAGCAACGCTAAAACTAGCGGTGCTTTACCACCGACGCCCCCCCGTGCTGTCAGTGTGAAAGGGCTCTTATAGTGAACACAGGTGGCCATGTGCTCAGTACAGGTGGCCATTCACAGAACAGGTGTTCTCTGATTGGACGAGGTGGAGATTGTGATGTCCCCGCCGCTCAGCCTTGTTCAATCAGGAAACGTCTTGCATTCATTGAAGAAATGTAAGGCAATTTTGTGAATGGTGCCCGTGCCAAGTAAATGACCCTTTGTGGTTACTATGCAATAGGACAGTTGCTCGGCATGGGACCCAGGGGACAGTGGCAATCACTGTGACTGCCACAGTGATTTTCTGCTGCCACAGGGGTCCCTCTGGAATGGGGTACGCATATTGACAGTGGTCCAAACTGGACCAATCTAACTATGCAAAAAATGCATACCTGGGGTTCAGCTTTAATGCTGCTGTAACCCTTAAATGTCTGACCCTTGAAGCATGTTGCTGTGCAGAGTGAAGGGTTACAAATGCAAATTTTGTATATCAATGTGCTAACAAAGAGAGAGTGTCTCTGTTGGATGCATCTTTCTTAGCAGGCCTTGTGTGCCATGGTAATTAATGGATGATTTTCTGCAGTGTACAGTGACAAGTCACGGGATAAGTCCCTGCTCAACGCTGACAAACAGCACAGCTTCTCCAAGCACTGCCAGTCCTTGCTCCACGCTAAACAGCTGCATCAGCAAAACAGCCGCCAACAGAGCCAGTCCCAGCGGAACCATCAGCAGCCCCAGCTCCACCCTGGAAAGTAAAGACAGTGGAATAATCGGTAAGTGGCCAAGCTGTCCTTGGTAACGTCATTAGCTTGTGGTTAATTAAGCTGTATGGGACACCACGTGGGGAATTAAGATTGTGTTTTCTAATGTTCTGAGCAAAAGATTTGATTGTTTTACTTTTATGATGCTCTTGATATAGTTTGTATTGATTATATGCCGTGGGACCAACAATATATGTCAATGTCATGTGATGATGGGGTCAAAGGGCTCCTGTGTAATTGCTACTCAACATTTTTATTAGTTCTGTGCTCATCATGATGCTCATGCACTCTGCAGTGTAGCTGAGCATCATGGGAAATGTAGTTCCAAAACCTCTGGGGCGCCAAGGTTCGCCATCACTGATCTAGTACAGCAGAAAGCTTTCTTGCAGATTCTTATTTTTATCTTTGTCCAGTGAGTGTGTAGTAAACCGAAAATGCATTTTATGTAGATAAATAAAGTGGGACCACGTTTTGGCTAACTTTAAACTGTATTTTCACT
Source organism: Rana muscosa (assembly GCA_029206835.1). NCBI lineage: Eukaryota > Metazoa > Chordata > Amphibia > Anura > Ranidae > Rana > Rana muscosa. Next base: position 416,700,151 of record CM055127.1, on the reverse strand, counting down.
TTTGCAGTCACACTTGAGAAAACTTGTCTACAAAGTTTATATAGTTGTGGAAAAATAGTGCTGGTCCCGTAAGGTTATCTCATTGATATTGTTATCTTAAACTATTGATGTTAATGTATATAATCTGGTTCCCAGGCAGGCGCCTTCTACACACCAGAGGATCTCCACAGTCTCCTTGGCTTGTAATGTAACAATAATGAAAATGTAAGCATCGCACCGCTAAGAGGTCAAAATACAATTTTATTCCAATGAAAGTTAGGGGGATCGTTCAAAGAGTAGCCAACACGTTTTCGGGTTCCAAAAAATACTCCTTCATCAGGGCTTGATTGAACACAATATAAATGAACTAGAACTGAGCTGTTCCTTTTAATAGTATTTCTTTCAGTGTGATTACAAGCACAGGCCTTGTCAGCAGCTGGTTGGACTGTTGAATGATTTGATGACAAGGTCTATGTTTGTAGTCACACTGGAAGAAAACTGGACACATATACACCCTTCCTGTCCAGGCCAATTTTCAGCTTTCAGCGCTGTGACTTTTTGAATGACAATTGTGCGGTCATGCAACTCTGTACACATATGACATTTTTATGTATTTTTTTACACAAATAGAGCTTTGCTTTGGTGGTATTTAACCACCGCTGGGGTTTTTATTTTTTGCTAAACAAAAAACTTCTTTCATATTTTGTTATAACATTTTGCAAACTGGTAATTTTTCTCCTTCATTGCTGTGCGCTGATGAGGCAGCACTGATGGGCATTGATGAGGCGGCACTCTGTGGGCACTGATCAGCAGGCACTGATGAGGCTGCACTGGTAGGTGGCACTGATGAGGCTGCACTGGTAGGTGGCACTGATGAGGCTGCACTGGTAGGTGGCACTGATGAGGCTGCACTGGTAGGTGGCACTGGTTAGCAGTACTGATGGGCACTAGTGGGCACTAGTAGGTGGCACAGGTGCCCATTGGTTAGCAGCACTCGTGTTTACTGAGTGGGGCTGGTGTCCCTCTTACAGAAGCCGGAAATCGGCTTTATTTTTTAAAAACCCGGTTGTCGGCTTCTGTTTACATTATGTAAACAGCTGTCATTGGCTAACAGCTGATCACGTGGTAGAGGGCCAGGATCTGTGATTTGCTAAGTCCCAAGGACTCAGTGCTCACAGAGTGCGCCGCAAGCACGGGAGAGCGTACATGGACGCCTTCCCGGCAATCTAAGCCCATGCTGTAGCCGTCTTTCGGCTATAGCGCAGGCGCAAAGTGGTTAAAGGTCAAGCTAACTTCTAGTTCATTCACATTGTGTTTAATCAAGCCGTGATGAAGGGGGAATTTTTGGACCCCAGAAATGCGTTGGATACTCTTTAGACTGTCCTCTTTCCTTTTTTGGGAAATAAGTTGTATCTGGAGCACCTAGCCATGGCGTAGAGCTTCAATTTTCATTTTTGTTACATTACAGAGTTTAGATGTCAACTCCCATACAGAATTAATGTATGCATCAGCAAAGACAGTAGGCTGATGTCTTTGCAATCACTTTAAAGTTGGCTATATAAATTGCAAACGATCACCTTGTAAAACAACCCATTCAGTTTAAAATAGAAATGAAAGGCAAAACATTTTTGTATAGATATGAAAAAAAAAAAACACAAATACCCCTTTCCCCTTTTTTTTATAAGTGAGCACAATGAGCTTCCCAGTGAATGGCTGTGCAGAGTGGGGCCTGTCAGGACAAGTCTGATCATTGAAGGAAAGCAGGCTGAGTTATTGGCATAGCTAGAGAACTGACCATGGTGTGCGTTCCTGCTTAGTGTGGTCAGTTTTTATTGGGAAAGCAGGGGGACTGGCATGCACACCAGGGATTTCACACAAAAGAAGCAATACAAAGAGAACAGGATACTTTCTCATACAAGTACATGGTACAGTAGGCACATATCAGGAATATTAAGTGTTGGGGTAACAAACGCTTTAAGTGAATTGCTTTTTCTCAAGAAATTATGTTTTAAATTGTCGGTTTACTCCAGAGATGTTTTAGTTATGCATGGGCACAAGTGGGTTTGAGTTACAGTGCCTTGCGAAAGTATTCGGCCCCCTTGAACTTTTCATCATTTTGCCACATTTCAGGCTTCAAACATAAAGATATAAAATTTTAATTTTTTGTGAAGAATCACCAACAAGTGGGACACAATTGTGAAGTGGAACGAAATCTATTGGATATTTTAAACTTTTTTAGCAAATAAAAAACTGAAAAGTGGTGCGTGCAAAATTATTCGGCCCCTTTACTTTCAGTGCAGCAAACTCACTCCAGAAGTTCAGCGAGGATCTCTTAATGATCCAATGTTGTCCTAAATGACTGATGGTGATAAATAGAATCCACCTGTGTGTAATCAAGTCTCTGTATAAATGCACCTGCTCTGTGATAGTCTCAGGGTGTTGAAAGCGCAGAGAGCATCATGAAGACCAAGGAACACACCAGGCAGGTCCGTAATACTGTTGTGGAGAAGTTTAAAGCCGGATTTGGATACAAAAAGATTTCCCAAGCTTTAAACATCCCAAGGAGCACTGTGCAAGCCATCATTTTGAAATGGAAGGAGTATCAGACCACTGCAAATCTACCAAGACCTGGCTGTCCCTCTAAACTTTCAGCTCAGACAAGGAGAAGACTGATCAGAGATGCAGCCAAGAGGCCCATGATCACTCTGGATGAACTGCAGAGAACTACAGCTGAGGTGGGAAAGTCTGTCCACAGGACAACAATCAGTCGTACACTGCACAAATCTGGCCTTTATGGAAGAGTGGCAAGAAGAAAGCCATTTCTCAAAGATATCCATAAAAAGTCTCGTCTAAAGTTTGCCACAAGCCACCTGGGAGACACAGCAAACATGTGGAAGAAGGTGCTCTGGTCCGATGAAACCAAAATCGAACTTTTTGGCCACAATGCAAAACGATATGTTTGGCGTAAAAGCAACACAGCTCATCACCCTCAACACACCATCCCCACTGTCAAACATGGTGGTGGCAGCATCATGGTTTGGGCCTGCTTTTCTTCAGCAGGGACGGGGAAGATGGATGCAGCCAAATACAGGACCATTCTGGATGAAAACCTGTTGGAGTCTGCAAAAGACCTGAGACTGGGACAGAGATTTATCTTCCAACAAGACAATGATCCCAAACATACAGCAAAATCTACAAAGGAATGGTTCACAAATAAACGTATCCAGGTGTTAGAATGGCCAAGTCAAAGTCCAGACCTGAATCAAATCGAGAATCTGTGGAAAGAGCTGAAAACTGCTGTTCACAAACGCTCTCCATCCAACCTCACTGAGCTCGAGCTGTTTTGCAAGGAAGAATGGGTAAGAATTTCAGTCTCTCGATGTGCAAAACTGATAGACATACCCCAAGCGACTTGCAGCTGTAATCGCAGCAAAAGGTGGCTCTACAAAGTATTAACGCAAGGGGGCCGAATAATTTTGCACGCCCCACTTTTCATTTTTTTCTTAGTTAAAAAAGTTTCAAAAAAAACAATAGATTTCGTTCCACTTCACAATTGTGTCCCACTTGTTGGTGATTCTTCACAAAAAATAAAAATGTGATATCTTTATGTTTGAAGCCTGAAATGTGGCAAAAGGATGAAAAGTTCAAGGGGGCCGAATACTTTCGCAAGGCACTGTATAAATAGGTTTCCTTCAATGGCAGGCTCCATCACCAAAGTCTACAAGCTTGTCATTCTGACTTTGCTCTCTCTTAAGCCCCGTACACATGGACCAAATATCGGGTGAAATCAGATACCGGCTGACATTTGGCCCATGTGTACAGGTCCTTGTTCGACAAAAGCCAATCTCGCAACTGGCTTCTGTGGAACTAGCATGCTGGCAAACCAGCAGCTGATCGGCAACGGATCAGCACTCTCAGCCAATGTCTGCGAGATCTGATCGCCAGTCCCCCTGTCAGAACACACAAGCACAGCATGGAGATCACTGTACTAACATCGCATAGTTAGTACAGAGACCTCCTTGTGAGTTGTATAAACCTACCCTATGTACCAGGGAGCTCAGTTTTCCTTCTGCGTTCTTCATAATGCAAGATTGATGACCGATTCTGCAAGGTGGGTGGAGTTGGGAACGTAGGTTTGACTTGTCATCAGTTCCCAAGAGTTAAGAGACCAACAAGTGATTTCAATTTACTTTCTGCAAAAAAAGAAAGAAAATATTTGCCCAGTGGTGGCCTAAAGAGTTAATTGATGGCCCTCCTTCTGCTGGCTCGGACATAATACTCCTCTTACAGTTCGGTCCCTAATCCAAATGCGGCTAGATTGCTGCAAGCTTAGTATAATGGACCCGTAGACCAGCTTTAAACCTTAACAGGGAGCTAAAGAAGATGGAAGTCTGAGCTAAAGCCAGAAAACGAAGCCTTTCCTGGAGGAGTGCCACTCTTCCTTCTATAGACAGCTTCAATCCAGCAATTAATGGATTTCTTTACTGTTTCGAAAAAACGAGAGTACACAAGTTTTCAGTGCAGTTATTCCTTAGTTATGAGGGGACCTCCAAGATATAATGCCAAGTCTGCATATAAACACGAAGGCCTGTTTCACACGGGCTTCAGCTTGTATAAGAGCAGTGTGAACAGCAAGATATGACAAAGCATTTGCAGAGCTTTCAGCAAGATTTGTTGTACCATTCAACTCAAGTTTGTAAATGTTGAACACAGATCCTATTGGGAGTGCTGATTGCCACTTTAAGCAAGCTACTAGCAGTCTTCAGTAGGCTTTCAACAAGTTTCAGGAAGTGCTGAAGCCTGCTAGCAGCTTGTTTAATGTGTCAATCAGCACTCCCATAAGGATCGCGTTTCAACATTTACAAACTGGAGTTGAGCGGTACTTTAAAAGCTTCAACAAAGCTTGTTGAAATCTCTGAAAATGCTTTGTCAAAGCTTTCTGTTCACACTGCTCTTAAACAAACTGAAGCCCGTGTTAAAGTGATTGTAAAGTCTTGTTAAAAAAAACAAATGAACATGTTATAATTGCCTCCTCTGTGCAGTTGGTTTTGCACAGAGCAGTCTGAATCCTCCTCTTCTCGGGTCCCTCTTTGCTGCTCCTGGCCCCTCCCTCAGTACATTCATTGACTTGACGAATGTCATTTGAAAATACTTCAAAATGTACGGTATGTTTGCTTTTAACCACTTCCCTACTGGGCACTAAACCCCCTTCCTGCCCAAGCCATTTTTCAGCCTTCAGCGCAGTCACACTTTGAATGACAATTGCGTGGTCGTGCGACGTGGCTCCCAAACAAAATTTGCGTCCTTTTTTTCCCACAAATAGAGCTTTCTTTTGGTGGTATTTAATCACCTCTGCGGTTTTTATTTTTTGCGCTATAAACAAAAGAAGAGCGTCCAGTTTGGAAAAAAAACACAATATTTTTTACTTTTTGCTATAATAAATACCCATTTTTTTTTTTTCAATTAAAATTTTCCTCAGTTTAGGCCGATACGTATTCTTCTACATATTTTTGGTATAAAAAAAAAATCGCAATAAGCGCGTATTGATTGGTTTGCGCAAAAGTTATAGCGTCTACAAAATAGGGGATAGTTTTATAACATTTTTTATTTATTTTTATTTTTTTATTAGTAATGGCGGCGATCTGCGATTTTTATTGTGACTGCGATATTGTGGCGGACACATCGGACACTTTTGACACATTTTTGGTACCATTTACATTTATACAGCGATCCCTGCTATAAAAATGCATTGATTACTGTATAAATGTGACTGGCAGGGAAGGGGTTAACCACTAGGGGGGCGGGAAGGGGTTAAATATGTTCCCTCAATGTGTTCTAACTGTGGGGGGAGGGGACTGACTGGGGGAGGTGACCGATGGTTGTCCCTATGTACAAGGGACACACCATCAGCCTCCTCTCCCTCATAGGACGTGGATCTGTGTGTTTACACACACAGATCCACTTTCCTGCTTGGTTCCCGGGCAATCGCGGGTGCCCGGCGGCAATCGCGGCCGCCGGGCACGCGCACCGGGTCCTTGGTAACGCGGCAGGCGCGCGCGACCCCCCTCCTTCTGAAGGACGTTCAGGAACGTCCAATCAGAAGGAGAGAGCACCCACCCGGCCGTATATGTACAGTGGCCGGGTGGGAAGTAGTTAAAAATAACAATAAGATTGAATATATGTTTTTAAGACAACATTTTTCTATTACAATTCTGGTAGTGTGTGGCCAGCTAAAGGGGTCTATTTATACAAAATCCACTCTGTAAATGTGTTGGCGGCATTCAATTTTACAAATGTTTGTTAATGTGCAACATGTTTTCTTAAATTTAAAGTGTATGTAAACCCTCACATTGTAAAACAAAACCCATACTGTTTAAAATAGAAATGAAAGGCAAAACATTTTTGTATAGATATCAAAAAAAATATAAATACCTTTTTCTTCCATTTTTGATAGGTGATCATTCCCTCTGTTCTTAGCAGCATAAGAGCTGGGGGAGGAGATACAGCAGCACACTGATCTTCCCAGGGGAAAGGCTAGGCAAGGGGGACATGTCCGGACAAGTCTGATTATTGGAGGAGAGCACACGGAGTTCCCAGCATAGCTAGAGAATGTGTTCTCCTGCTTGGTGTGGTCAGTTTTTAATAGGAAAGCAAGGGGACTAGCAGGATCACCAGGGATTACACACAAAGGAAGCCATACAAAGAGAACAGAATACTATCTCATACAAGTACATGGTACAGCAGACACATATCAGGAATATCAAGTGTTGGGGTAACAAACGCTTTGTTTTTGGCAAGGGGAAAATAACATTCCCTAATACCCTAGGAATATTCAGTCATAAGAGAAAATAGTCTTCTCCAGAAGGAAAAGAGGCCTAAAACAATAGCTAACAATGTTCAACCAGAAGAGAAAATGTTCTAAAACAATAGCCCAACAACCTTCGACCCAAAATAGCTCAAAACAGTAGCTTGGATTTTGACCAAAAATAGCCTAAAACAATAGTCTATCATCATTCAACCAAAGATAGCCTAGGAACATTCCACCAGACGAGACAATGCCCAGCATTTCATTTCACCCCATTCACACAACAAGCCACAGCTTTAACATTGTGCGAGAAATCCCTAAAGAGCAAAAGCTGGTTAATTGGCACAAAACGAATGTACTTGCCGTTTTGCTGGACATATATCTATGCAGATATATTTTTTTTTTTTATAAATCGACCTCTGCCACTTGGGATAGCCTTCTTATTAAAGACGATCTGCCTTCAATATTACAACAACCTGTGTTCTAAGTAGAATTCGCCAAACTGTCAATCTTCCACCTCTTCTTACTCTGCAACGAAAAGGGGATCTTAAAAAGTAAAAGTACTCAACTTTTGTTTAAGGCTCCATGTACACGGGACGTTGTTCAACCTCTCCTGAATGATTTAACTTGACAGCTAGAAACCGGCGTCTAAAAACATCCGTTTAGCTGCGTTTACATGCCGCGTTTAGCCGCGTTTGCATCTAGAAGCGTTTGAAAATATATATATATATATATATTTTCTTTTGGGTTGAAATGAAAAAGGTCTGTAAACGAAACGCTGCTAAATGCAAGTTACTGCGTTTAGCCGCATTTGGCGCTTGAAATGCCTCTAAACTCAGCTTCTGAACGCATTTTTTTTGGGTTCCAGAAAAAGCCTCTAAACCCAACTCCCTAGCAAAGACTATAAACGACCCCATGTACATGTACTGATAAAATAACACAGAGGAGAGGGTTCAGGAGCAGTTGAAAAAAATGCCCAACCTTTGACAAGGAAAAAAATGCCCAACTGCTCCTAAGCCCTGACTCACACTGGTGCGATTTGACATGTCAAATCGGCGATATTTGCCGCAAATTGCGGGCAATGGCACCGTCCTAATCGGTGCGGCGCTGCACTGATTTCAAAAAGTAGTTTCTGTACTACTTTTTGCGATTTAGACCGCGATTTACATTGACATCTGTGTCAGATGTCTCTGTAATCGCGGCTAAAATCGGGACTGCCAGCGGGAGTGAAATCGTGAGAGTTCAGCTGAACTCGCACGGCTTCACTCCCGCAGCCCAGTGTGAACCTGGGTTAAACGTCCGTTTACCAGCAGCAGTGTACATGAGACCTTATACTACGATCTTGATTTGCCACAGACGTGCACTCGTAAATTGGACAGATTGGTACATTCAGCAGTTGTGACCCGAGCACCAATATAAGTTATACAATGACTGCACATGGGAGTGGATGTGCTCATTATACAGTCCGATGATCATCACGCCTTTCCTATATGGTATATTTTTATCATATGACAGAATTTGACAGATCCAGGGATCCAGGCCTGTTGTTGTCAGCTTGCAGTGCGGACATTTTCTTTAATGTCTTTTGCATGATCTTCCATTGTGTACCAATTGTATGCAGGTCATAACACATCAATTGCATAATCTATTGCTGACAGATTTAGACACATATGCACTGAACATTTAAAATTTGATACACAGATGACTAATTTTCAGACAGCGGGGGAAGGAAGTATTCCTATCTTTGTGATTATGGCATTTTAAAGCAAATTTGAATAAGCAACAGAGTTGCTTTAGTGCATGGGTGCTTAACCTGCGGCCCTCCGGCTGTTGCTGTACTACAAGTCCCATGATGCATTGCAAGCTGCTGACAGCTTCAAACATGACTCCCCAAGGCATGATGGGACTTGTAGTTCCGCAACAGCTGGAGGGTCACAGGTTGAGCACCCATGCTTTGGAGCTTACACAGGGATAAAATCCCCATACTCCCAGCAGCTGAAACCCAACCACATTCTTCATGTGCGATCATTTTATTGGCTTTGTCTCAAAGGCTGGCTGAATATTGGCAGATTAACTTCAAAATGAGTTAGTGTATTTAAACCCAATAACAAACATTGAGTGTACTGCAGCTTACCAGTCCTTCAATATGATGACTGCATTAGTTTCACTTTTTCCTATATTTTCACCTGATGATCCTGCCAGTAACACACTTCCAAATGACAAGGCTCACTCACTGTACTGTGTATATAGAGAGGCAGTGTTGTCACCTTAGGACTGTGTTAGGACTAGTGATCACCCCTTCCACCCTCCTCCTCACCTCCATAACCTACAAATAGGTGTTATGTGGTTCAGTGTAACTGGGCAGGACTGATAAGATTGGTACGAGATAACGTTGCAGAGTGCTCTTCTCCCACCCTGTGATTGGACAGTAAAAGGAGAAGCAGTAGACTGATGAGCTCATCTCTCTGTTACTGTTCCCTTGCACCCATCAGCATGTCCCTTGTTAAACACGAGCACGGCAGCACAACTGATTGGCTACCTGTGCTGGTTCTCCCTCTCCCAGTCTCACTTCTGCTGTACGGGGGGGGGGGGGGGAGGCAAAAGGCTGATACCAAGTTAAATTCAGGGACTTGCATAGCTTTCATTAATAAAAAATATATATTGATGGATGAAGGGAGCTGGCAACTCGCACATTCATATTAAAGTCTTTAGCTACAGAATAGTAACGGTAAAAGCGGCTTACAGGTTTCAGCAAATGGCCTTAATCATAGCCTGTTATGCAAGTCCCTTAATTTAAAGGAGTAGTAAAGGTAGAAGTTCTTTCACCTTAATGCATCCACAGTGGAGACAAGTATGACATGTTTGTTATTTTAAAAAAAAAATGTTTTATTTACAACCCCTTTAACTTGGTAGCAGCCTTTTGCCTTCCTCTGTACAGCAGAACTGAGACTGGGAGAGGGAGAAGTAGCACAGGTAGCCAATCGGTTGTTCTGCAGTGCTCATGTGTAAGAAGGGACATGCTGATGGGTGCGAGGGCAGAGTGACAGAGATGAGTTAATCAGTCTGCTGCTTCTCTTTTCATTGTCCAATCACAGGTTGGGGAAGAGACCAGACCTGTAAATGTTACTTAAATCGGTAGTAAACCACAGTTGCTGAAAAAAATAAAAAATTATTCCCTGCAAGGCAATGTCATAATGTGCTAGTATGCATCGCTGTGACCGTTGAGAGGGCTGACATCTTCCTCCGGTCTTCCTTCAGCGTTTGCGGCCTCTGGCTACATTAGTGGCAAAGGGCATGATGATGTCGCTGCATGCGCGGGAGCCGCTGTTTACGGCACGGGCTCTGAGGGTTTGGCACTGTTTGCCAGACCTTCGGAGTGCATGTGCTGGTGACATCACCAGCTGCATCCACTCTGAATATCTCCTAAACGGTGCAAGTTTAGGGGATATTCACAGTACCTACAGGTAAGCCTTATTATAGGCCTTACCTGTAGGTATAAGTGGTGTAACAGTTTATTACAACTTTAAATGCAGCAGAGAAAAATCAGGTCTTCAGCCTTGCCAGATATGGATGTGCCGTGTTTATCACATTACTAGATGGACAGATTCTTTGTCATGTAAGGCCTCATGCCCACGGACGTTTTTACAGTCGTGTTTTTGAGCATTTTTACAGCTTAAAAACGCCTGTCCATGTTAGTCTATAGCTTCATGCCCACCTAGGCATTTTTGAGCTGCAAATAGCATAGGCCTTTTTAAGCTGTAAAAAAAAAAACAGGACCAGTGCATTCCGCGGCGTCGGCGTTGGGCATAAAAAAACGCAAAGCGTTAAACGCGCAAAAACGCTGCAGCTGCGTTTTTGAGCTCTGGCGTTTGTTTGTTTTTTCCCGAAAAAAATACGGTCTAAAAATACGGTCGACAAATGTATACAATAACATGGATGCGTTTTTAAGCTGTAAAAAAACACTCAAAAACGCGGCTGTAAAAACGTCCGTGGGCATGAGGCCTTAAACTCACATATACAGTATCTAACAAAAGTGAGTACACACACTGTTAAACCTCTGGTCTTGGCCACCGTGCTACAGCTCTGTTTCAGGGTCTTGGCAATCTTCTTATAGCCTAGGTCATCTTTATGTAGAGCAACAATTCTTTTTTTCAGATCCTCAGAGAGATGAGGTGCCATGTTGAACTTCTAGTGACCAGTATGAGAGAGTGAGAGCGATAACACCAAATTTAATACGCCTGCTCCCCATTCACACCTGAGACCTTGTAACACTAACGAGTCATGACACCGGGCAGGGGAAATGGCTAATTGGACCCAATTTGGACATTTTCACTTAGGGGTGTACTCACTTTTGTTGCCAGCGGTTTAGACATGAAGACCCCTTTCCCACAAAGCGCTTTTCAGGCGTTTTAGTGCTTAAAATAGAGCCTGAAAAGCGCCTCTCAAGCCTTCCCAGTGTGAAAGACCCGAATGCTTTCACACTGGGGCGGTGCGCTTGCAGGACGGAAAACAAAGTCCTGCAAGCAGCGTCATTGAAATCAATGGGCAGGGCTGCCGAAGCACCTGCAAAGCGCTTCGTCGGCGGCGCTTTTTGGCCGCTTTTAACCCCTTCTTTGGGGTTAAAAGCGCCCTGCTCCCACCCGCACAGTGCTGCTAAAACTAGCGGCACTTTACCGCTAACGCTCGGGCAGTCTGAGTGTGAAAGGGGTCTAATGGCTGTGTGTTGAGTTATTTTGAGGGGGACAGCAAATGTACACTGTTATCCAAGCTGTACACTCCCTACTTTACATTGTAGCAAAGTGTCATTTCTTCAGTGTTTTCACATGAAAAGATAGAATAAAATATTTACAAAAATGTGAGGGGTGTACTCACTTTTGTGGGATACTGTATATATGTTCTTTATGTGTGTTTAGCTGTTTGCCTGAAGTTCATCTTTACTGGTCTGAATAAGACTTTGAGGACATTTAATTGAGATAAAAGGCGTCTGGTAATATGTTGCACCAGGGCCAGTTGGCCTTTAGTTACAGACAAAAGTGTCTATTTTATCCCAGGATCAGAGCTGTGTATGGAATGTGCCATGTCACTGTAGTATGTGCGTGAATTGTGTACATATACAATTACAAGGGTGTCTCGGTGGTAAAGCATGCAATCTTAAACAGTTAATTGATCAGAGAGTACCAAGTTTCTGTTTAATTTCTGAGCCAATTATCACCTTGCTGCCTCTTTTACAAATATCTTTAATTATCACTTCTAGTGTACTTATTAAAAAAGTTTCCGAAGACAAATCTCTGCTCTGGGGACCTCTGGGAGCATGGCTGAACACATTCCTTTAATTACATTTATGGCACCAGAAACAAAGACATTTTCTTTCCTTCTTGACATTGGCTTATGGCGCAGAATATTTAAAGTGGCTGAACCATGTGTCAGTGCATGTTTGATTACTGTTGTGAGCCTACAGTGCTTTAAGCTAGTTGCCCGTTTAAGAACAAAGTAGTACTGTAAACCTATATGGAGATGAAAACTGGGGTTTGGGGGGGGGTTAGCCTAGCCTATCTTCTGGTTAAATTGGTTTTCTGATTTTGACACAGAGTTGAAATGGAGCACCGAGGATTATCTTTCCAGACTGACTAAGTTGAAGATTATGTTTTGGGATTTGTAGCTTGCAAGCAATAATTTTACGAACATGGAGTTAAAACCGCTGCGCTTACAATGTAGAAAGCATGAGGAGTTGCAGACGCAATGCAATTTTTAATGTCCCTGGGCAATGCAACAGCATAACTTGCATTTTTAAGCAAATGTTTGTTTTGCAATCTTGAAATATTGTTAATGTTTTATGTCGAAATTACAAAGGTTTAAGGCAAGCATAAACCTAAATAATGAGCTCATAACTTTGGAAGGTTTTGCAATGTCTGGAATTTCCCATCAAATAACAACAAGGTTCTTCAGGTGGTCTTACACAACACTTTATGTAGCACATAGAACTGCCAGCCCAAGCTGAAAGAACAACTAGGGGGAGCTGTCATTTTGGACTTGTTTATGAAGATGAATGTTCCAGGACTGTCATTCTTGACTTGGTTTTGAAGGCGCATGTTCCAGGACTGTTGTTCTTGCTTGGTCACTGGCCCAGAACAAGCATGTAGATATCAGGTAAATAAAGAAAAATAAAAGTGCAGTGCTATAACACAACAAATCACTAAATAGGCGCAAAACCATGTGTATAAAAAAGTGACATCAAATATTTCCAAATAAAACACATAAAGTTCATAAATCCAAAGTGTTTTCAAACATCTTTGAATAAAGTTCACAAGGAAGAAGTGAAAGAAGAGCGAGACCATCCTCTCGGTCTCTAGTGTGAAATACCTTGTGTAAAGTCCATGGCAACAATCTAAAAAATGGTGTAGTTTGCACCCTAGCCAAAAGTGCATTGCAGCTCCTTACCAGAAAAAAATCATCTCTATGCTACAGATGGTCAAACGGCACTTAAGGGGTCAAGGTCTCCCTTCGACTTGTCAGCTTCCTCCACCAGAGCCAATATAAAGTATACCACCAAAGTTGCTCGAAGGTACGACATGAAGAATACTCTTGTGGTGTAAAACTGTATACTGAAGATTTATTAAGAACAGCATACTTGACGTGATTGTACTGCTTGGACCTTGAAGGGGACATACCCCGAAAGCTTGTCCTGAAAAATTGTATGTTAGTGCAAATAAAAAAAGTATCACGAACAGTACTCAATTTTCTCTAAGAACAGCAGAAAGCAGCTTCACAAACGTGTATCTACTATAGCGTTCCTACAAGCTTTTTTTGTAAATTTCTTTTTATTGAAGATTTTAATACAGACATACAAACATAAGCCACACAACGCAGCAACACAACGAACCAGGTTCCGTTAGGTGGAACCAATGTCCCCAAATAAACAAAAAAAAAAAACCCAATCATGACCCCACACCCCCCCCCCCCCAAAAAAAAAACAACCAACCCCCCCCAAAAAAAAACCCAATCAACCCCCCACCCCCCCAAAAAAAACCAATCATGACCCCACACCCCCCCCAAAAAAAAAACAACCCCCCACCCCCCCAAAAAAAAACCAATCAACCCCCCACCCCCCCCAAAAAAAACGTAAAAAAAAAAACAATCAACCCCCCCACCCCCCCCCCCCCCAAAAAAATAAAAATAAAAATAAAAAAAAACCCCAATCAACCCCCCCCCCAAAAAAAACAAACAAAAAATAAAACAAAAAAAATAAAAAACAATCATTCCCCCAGAAGGAGCACCAATAAAAAAACAAGGAGAGCTCACAAATGTAGTATTAGTTCCACAAATGACAACAGGATAACACAAGACAGCCAACACTTTTCAGGGGCCAGAATTCCCCCCGTCATCAGAACTTTTTACAGTATCTAATTATCTAATGGATTCAAAATTAAATACCTGAATGTGTCAATCAGGAGAGTGAAAAATGAGTAAGGCTGGCCATACACCATACAATTTTCTTATTCAATTTTCTTTAGATTTACCTTCAACTGTGTAGTACAAGGGCCTGCCTGATTTCAAACAAATTCAAAGTGTTTAGGTTTGACCCACTAGGTTTAGGTTTTGGTAAATCTAAAGGAAAGTTGTACAAGAAAATTGTATATTGTATGACCAGCCTTAGTGACTTATGTTGTATAGAACGCTAGTGCAACATGATTATGCTGCGATGCCACTCAATACAGGCACTCAGTCATTGTTCACCCTCGTGTTTCTGATGGTTTGGTGCTCCTTCTTGCCTAACTTTACATAGGTTGCTTAAAAGAAGCTGTGTTGGCTATCCATGGTTTTGTGTCCTGAGCCAGTACAAGGCTGTATTCACCCAGTGTCTGACGTGTGTGGTGCCAAATTGGGGCCCTTTTTCTTAGCTGCCCTCACAGGATTGTGGGTAAATATTGTCAGCACTGTTGCTATAGTAATTGAGTCGTTTCATTAACATAAGACATAGTGATGTTCAGCTGCACTCACCCCGGTTCCCAAAATTTCTGAGCTTCTCCAAGTCCTTATAAATGCCAGAATTTCAGTCAAAGACGATATAAAGGCCTGGCACAAAATTACATTTGCCCTACGTCTAACGAGAAAATTGATTCTGAGTTTGGAGAAGGTTTTGCAAGGATTGTCTTTGTACCTTAGATACCTGCCAACAAAAAACATAAGCTGGTGCATGGTTGTTTGGTTCATTCAGCTACCGAATGCATGTAAATGTTTGAATCTTTTTGGTATAGTATATACAAGAGTTCTTCAAAAAGTTTCCACACTTTTTTTTTTTTTTTTAACTCCTTTTTATCAAGAATTTCAAAAACAAATTACATCATAGTCACCTTCCTTTGCTATGCATTTTTCCCAGTGCCATACCAATTTTTAATGCCATCACCGAAACTCCTCCTGCCCTCAACATTTCCAACGAAAATCTAAAAGTGATCCCTTAGAATCAGATTTTTACCTGTGGACTGTGACTCATTAAACAGATTTCCCCTCACTTCCTGTCTGGAAAGAAAGTGATGGCTCATCTCTCCAGGGGGACACAGTCAGTCAACACTCACTAAAATATGGTACAAAATTATAACCTCTGTCAGTTTAGTATTGTCTGAAATCTCCATATTTTGGTCATGGAAAATCCCCAAAAAAAGAAAAATCTTCCAAAAATATTTATTCTCACTAGATGAATCCAAAATGAAAAAAATGTTTCCCTTCAGTTTAGTTTTTTTCTGTTTTTTTTTTTTTTTGTATTTGTATACATAGCTTTTCTGAAGTCTTTAAGCTGATCACATGACCTCTTCTCTTCTTGTTTGCCCCTTTCCCCCCTTTGCCCTTTCCCCCCTTTGCCCTTTCCCCCCCTTTGCCCTTTCCCCCCCTTTGCCCTTTCCCCCCCTTTGCCCTTTCCCCCCCTTTGCCCTTTCCCCCCCTTTGCCCTTCCCCCCCCTTTGCCCTTTCCCCCCCTTTGCCCTTTCCCCCCCTTTGCCCTTTCCCCCTTCCCTTTCCTGTGCAGTCCTCGCTGAAGCAGAGAATGGCACCATGCTGATGCCCTCCCAGTGGACTGGAGCCTTGCGTCTTACATTTGCAATAGTCTTCCAGGTTGCATGACACTAGGCATCATCCCACGCTGAAGAATCTTGTGTTGTGGTCAAAACATATATACATAAAGCTACACTTGTAATGTCTCATAATATCTATACTGCATATATAGTGTAGTATCTATGCAATTGAATGTAGGTGATTCATGTACAGTATCATCATTTTTCACATTACGCTCCAAGCTTTATGTTTCCTTTGCACAGCCGTAGCCAGGACCTTGCGTTGTTCTGTAGTTCAGTTGCTTGTCATGTTTCAAAGGGCGTTTTGTACAAATAGTCTTCAGAGTATAAAATCTTAATTTGTCTTGTTTTGCAATGGACAAGTGTTGAGAAATGAGGGTGATTTGCAGATATGAAGCTCTGCGAGTGTCACCTGGGTGTAAACACTCCTCTATATTCTGAACTTGTAGGCTTCAGGGCTGCTTCGGCAGTCCCACTTGTATCATGCATGTGCGTGTAAAAGCCGCAGCCTTAATTTTATTTATTTACATTCCTGTGATATGAGGCTGCTTGTATCACTGTGGAGGAGTGAGACCTGAATGAGTCTCTAAAGATTCTTCAGAGTAGAACTTAAATCTCCCTTTAGTGATGTCATCAGTCCGGGATTACAGGTGTGGTATCGCATTGCATCCCTGGATAAACGTTTACAGCCTGCATCCCAGAAAGGAGTTTCAGGACCAGTTGGCTGAACATTTAGATGGCATGTGGGTTTTTATCTTTCCCATGTGATTGGTTAGTTCAATGGGTCTATAGTTTCTCTCTTTTTATTAAAGTTTCTTTATCCCTTTTTCAGCCACCATCACAAGTTCATCAGAGAATGACGACCGCAGTGGTTCCAGTTTAGAATGGAGTAAAGACGGCAGTCTTCGGACTGGAGGACATCAAGGCATGATGATTCACGAGAGGAGGATAGATAATTGCTCGCCCGTCGTCGAAGAAGAAACGTGCAGCACGGCAGAGAATTTGCCAAAAAGTGACTCGTCTGCTGGAGAAGGCCCAGTTTCCTACATGCAGAACTCCAGCTCATTGATGATGCAACGACCCAACTCTGTGGCAGGTAAGAGATGAAATCTTAGAGGAACTGTTTGTGTTTCTGAGAAGTTTGGCAGAAGAAACCGCAAACTGGATTAGCGGTGCATGTTGTTTATTTTGTTCATTTCTGTTTATTGGTTTGAAGTGAATGCACTTGTCAGAACAAATGGCGTCTTTGGAGAGACAGTCTAGATTCAGTCTAAGCATCTGAGTGGTCGCAGGTTCTTCACCCTGGTAATGGAGAAATGTGTTTTTTGTCTTTAGAATAGATGGGAAGAGAAAGGCAGAGAACTGGCTACATACAGTTTTTTTTTTTTTCTTGTTGTTTTTTATAGCTACATATAGAATTTAATGGTTTTTTTTTTGCTTAGAAATGTTATGTTATAATCAAATTAAATGTGTGGGCACAGTTAGAGAATGTTTAGATTATTATCAGGGATTACACAGCATTGTCCATAAGGATAATCCCATCATGCAGACTGGAAACCACTAGATTATGTACGTGAAGCTGGCCCCTACACAAGTAGAATTTTGTTTAAACTTTGTTTAAAAATTGTTCATCAGCGAATTCAATCTTGCCATTAGGCCCCTTTCACACTGGGGCAGGCGGTGGCGGTATAGCGGCGCGATTTTCAGCGCCGCTATACCGTCGTTATCACCGCGGTATGCGGCCGCTAGCGGGGTGAATTTACCTCCGCTAGCGGCCGAAAAAGGGTTAATACTGCCCGCAAACCGCGGCTATTGCCGCGGTTTGCGGCCGGTATTACCGCGGTGTCCCATTGATTTCAATGGGCAGCCGCGGTAAAGGAGCGGTGAACACACCGCTCCTTCTCCGCTGTAAAGCTGCAGCTAGCAGGACTTTTGGAGCGGTCCTGCTAGCGCACTGCTTCAGTGTGAAAGCCTTCGGGCTTTCACATTGAAGAATACAGGGCACGATTTTTTCAGGCGGTTTAACAGCGCTAATATTAGCGCTAAACCGCCTGAAAAACGTGCCAGTGTGAAAGGGGCCCTATTGAGTCAACTAATGTCATCCAAAAGCCCCTAAAATTTAGTTCTGATCCGCTTTTTGAATGGAATCCCCCCATACAGGCTTCTGTTCTGCCTAGCACATTACTATATGTAAGATTTCTTTGCAAAGGGAAATCACATTCACAGTTACATTTTTTTCATTCAGGATTAGAAATAGAAAAGAAAATTTTTCCATCCTGCTGGTTTACATTTTCTTATCACTACAGTTGTAAATGATTATTGATTTTACATTAACCATTAGAAAATCAAACCAACATTTTGAAACCGCAAAATTTTACTGGTATAGAGTCAGCTTAAAAGAGAAGTTCACTTTAAAAAAAAAAAAATGTATTTTTTTTTTTTATTATAGGAGACTGGAAAGCATTGCACCAGCAATCAGCAGATCATTGATGCCATGCAGGTCTCCTGCAGATAGGGTTGCCACCTCATCCCTTTAAACCAGAAGTCTCAAACTGGCGGCCCTCCAGCTGTTGCGAAACTACAAGTCCCATCATGCCTCTGCCTGTGGGAGTCATGCTTGTGCCTGTCAGCCTTGCAATGCCTCATGGGACTTGTAGTTTTGCAACAGCTGGAGGGCCGCCAGTTTGAGACCCCTGCTTTAAACCCAAACACAAATGAATTACACAGGTTCTGATGCCAATTTATTGCAGATAAGGCACCAAGTGAGTTTAATTACCACCTTAATCGGCCACAGAACCTGTGTCATTAATGTGTGTTTGGTTTTAAAGGGATGAGGTGGCAGCTCTACCTGCAGACTGTCAGTGAAAGTTCTCTGCTTGTACATCGTACGGCCAAGCAGTTTCACAAGCACAGGAAGACTCAATGAGCTACCACAGCACTCAACAGCGCCATGGTAGTTCATTGAGAATGGTTATGGGTAAGAAAGCATGTAAAAATATAATAATAAAAAAAAAAGCTATAGTCATGTAAAATATAAGATAAACTCCAGAGAAAGCAAAAACGATCCCTTGTAGTGGGGGCTGCCTTTCCATTGCAAGGGTTAAATGGTTTTTAGGGGAACAAGAAAAGCAATTTTATTTATCTGATCTTCTGCTCCAGCAGGCTCCCTCGTTGCTGCAAGGTAGGTTCCAATAGTCTCTTCTCCCCTATGCGCTAGCATTTGCAGGTCCTGTGACGTCATCAGGTCCAATGCAGGGTTCATAGCACTGTAATACACGAGGATGCAGTGAAACCATTCCACCGAGGGAGTGTGGGGTTGTAGAAGGAGCACAGGTTGCTGAGGGAGTAGATGATTGGATAGGACTGCTTTCTTTCTCGTACATCACGGGACACAGAGCGACATAGTCATTACTAATGGGTTATATAGATACCGTCAGGTGCTGGCACTGGCAACTTCCAAAACCGGAAGTACCCTCCCCTATATAAGCCCCTCCCATCCGGGAGCACCTCAGTTTTTTGCCAGTGTCTAAGGTGTTGGCCAAGAAGAAACATGTGTTTTTCACTGAGCTTGCGTACAGGTTCTTTTGGGCCTCAGTAAGCTATTCCGGATCCGACCAAAAAAGCTTCATAGCTAAACGGTCGGTACCCGGGCCTTGCAGAGAAGAGCAAGGTTTTGCCTGTAATGCTTCTCTTAGGAGAGCTGGACCCTGGGATCCAGAGCTCTGGTCATACCCACGACCAAGATGTTTTCTGTGCAGGGTGCTATACAGGTCCAGGGGAGTGGAATCCTTGGGAACCCGGTCCCTGAAGGTTTAATTACAATGCCTGCCGTGATAGGTGAAGTTTGGGCTTTTGTGGACCAAACAAAGTCCTGCGGCGGGGAACAGGTAAGTGGGGGCCCCCAGGAACTTGGTTCTATTGGGGGACCCCCAAGCCTAATTTGTCTTTCTGTCTGTTACCTAATGGTATTCCCGCAAAATTCTGTGCATGCCTGTAACTACTAAAAAAAATGTAATAATTTTTAATGGTGGTCAAGAAAAAAAAAAAAAAATTTTTTTTATATATATTTAATATATTAGACTGCGGTACCTGTGTTTGTCCACTAGAGGCCGCTGTGGAATGTTTTCTTGTCATGTGGACTAGCTTCTTCTCAGCAGAGCAAAGTCCAGGCAGATGGTGAGTTCTCTTATAGGAAACTGCTTCCTCTGCCATGTTGCAGTGCTCGTCCATCCCCCGGCCTGCGGCAAAGAGGGGCCCTGGCTCCTGTCCCTTGTTACCATATTTGAAATTAGCGCCGAAGGCGCACGTGCACGCGCCTCTATATATAGAGGTGAGCCGGGAAAGGGGGCGGAGCCTGGGGGATGACGCTCTGTGCGCGCCGCAGCGCTTCTGCGCATGTGCGGGCGTCCCAGCAGTTTAAAAAAACCACAATATTGTAGTGAGCTGGCTATGAAGTACAGAGACAGAGCTGGCAACATTTAAAGGCATACAGCAAGCGGTTGATACAGGCATCCCCTAGAAAGGCCCATTAGTAGACACCAACTGTGATATAGCAGCAATTGTGCTAGACTATTCTCAGTAAAAGTGGTGTATTACGGCTGGAATACCTCAGCTTTAGGCTTAGGAATATGCCGTCCAGAAGCTCCGGAACTGAATCTTCCAGGAAGCGAAGGGGGTCTCATCGGGCTCGGAGGATCTTGGGCATACTCCTGCTGCACCAGTCTCCCCTGAAGTTCAGAGGTAAGTGACCGTAGAGACCCCGCAGGGTACTTGGTACTGTGGCTGTCCTCAGTTCACCTGCTCCTGTGTATGTAACAGAGGAGGTTTTTTCCTCAGCTCTGGGAGGATTAGAGAGAGATTGTCAACATTTATCGCTGCCTCCCTGTCAGGGAAAGCACGCCCGATCTCCGTCTCCTCCTTCAGAGTGCCTGTTAGCAGAGCAACAGTCCCATACAGGGATCGACCTGCCTGAAGGGGATCAGGATGAGGTTGATTCTGTTATAGAGGAATCAACAGTGGGGGAACCTTTTCTCAGCATCTTAAGCTGAAAGATTATGGGTTCAGTCTCTGACTAACATGGTCCGATCAGCATTTAAAAATGCACCTTGCGGAACCATCAACCACTACTGTATCCTCGTTGGGGTCGCTAGAAGCCCCCAGACTGTTTGTTCTTTTCCACTTCACCCTTTACTGAAAGGGCTCATTTACCAGGATTGGGAACGTCCTGAGAAAATATTTATTCCCCCAAGAGATTTCCGGTGGTCTATCCCATGGAGGATAAGTTCATCAAAAAAAAAAAAAAAAATGGAAGGTCCCTACAGTGGACGCAGCCATCTCTTGTATGTATAAATCACTGACATGTCCAGTGGATAATGTCCAAATGTTCAAGAACCCAATAGATAAAAGATTGGAGTCCTTATGAAAATCTGCTTGGTGATACAACCAGCAGTAGCAGCTATTGGGGTCTGCTAAGCAGTGAAGGATCAGTTGAAACAGGTCTTGAGGGACTTGACAGATCAGCAGGCTTTGCCCTAGCTGATCTACCTAGAGCCTTAGGCTTTGCGGTTGACGCCATAGAGGATTCAGTCCATCAGGCCTCCCGCCTTACGCTGTCTATAGTACATATGCGTAGGCTCCTATGGCTCAAAAACTGGTCTGCTGAAGCTCCCTGTAAAGAATGGCTGGTTAGCGTCCCATTTCATGGTGAACGCTTATTCAGGGAAAACCTGGACAAATATATCCAGAAAATTTCCAGCGGTAAAAATACGCTCTTACCGGTTAAAAGCAGAGTTAGAGGTCCCTCTTTAAGAGGCCTGCTTCTCCAGTCCCTGGGGCATTGGCTGTGTAACAGTTCCGACGGCCTCCTCGGTCAAATCCCGGGGGTAAAAAACAGGGACAGTAGCAGGGTAATGAGAAACCCTGGGTCAGGGGAGGTACAAAACCTCCCCCAAAGTTAAATTCATTGAAGCCCCCACTCAGTCGGGTGGGGGGAGGACTCCAGTTGTTCGCAAGAGACCTGGCGGGACACGATCAAGACAGATAGGTGCTCTCCGCAGCAGGTTTGGGATACAGTTTGGAGTTAAGACTCTCCTCCTTCCCATTTTTGAGGTCAAACGTGCCAAGGGATCCCCGGAAGAGAGAGTCCCTCCTGTTGGCACTAGAACAACTATTGCTCCAAGGAGTAATTATGGAGGTTCCCCTGGAAGAATGAGGGTTCGAGTTTTACTCAAACCTCTTTACAGTCCCGAAGCAAACGCGGTCGGGAGGCCCATATTAATTCTAAAAGGGCTATACAAATTCCTGTATATCAGGACTTTCCGATGGAGTCGATCCGATCGGTGGCCACTGCCCTACAAGGGGAGGATTGGTTAGCCACGATCGACATCAAAGATGCTTATTTGCACATTCCCATCTTTCCAGTCCACCAAAAATTTCTACGCTTTGCAGTAGAAGGGCACCATTTTCAGTTCAGAGCCTTACCCTTCGGTTTGGCCACAGCACCACGAGTGTTTACAAAAATTCTGGCCCTTTATTGGCCAATCTAAGAACACAAGGTGTAATGATAATGGCATATCTGGATGACTTGTTGCTGATAGACCACTCAGTGAAAAAACTAGACGTGGTCGTTCACAAGACGATCAAGTATCTGGAATCTCACGGTTGGATTATCAACCGAGACAAGTCAGCCCTAAAAACCAGTCAAAAGTCTGGAATACTTGGGGCTAAGGTTGGATTCGGGCCAGAGAAAAATATTCTTGCCTCAAGGAAAGGTGTTGTCTTTGAAAGATTTGATCCACTTAGTGGGTACAAAAAAGACAGCCGTCCATACGCCTGTATATGAGGCTGCTGGGAAAAATGGTGGCATCATTCGAAGCAGTACCCTACGGTCAATTCCATTCAAGGAATTTGCAAGGGGCCATACTGTCAGCCTGGAACAAAAAAGTTCAGGCCCTAGACTTACAATGTCCTTGTCCTCTTCCGTTCGCAAGAGCCTCCGTTGGTGGTGGGTTCCCCAGAATCTGGAAAAAAGGAAATCCTTCAGTCCGATTTCTTGGAAGGTGGTCACTACAGATGCCAGCCTTATAGGCTGGGGAGCAGTACTGGAGCAATAGTCTCTCCAGGGCAGATGGTCGGATGCAGAAAAGGCCCTGCCCATCAATCTCTTAGAGATACGAGCAGCCCGGTATGCCCTAGTAGCATGGACATCCAAACTCCAAGGGTCCCCTGTCAGAATTCAATCAGACAATGCCACAGCAGTGGCATATATCAATCATCAGGGGGGCACCAGGAGTCGTGCAGCCCAGAGGGAAGTAAATTACATCCTGAAATGGGCAGGAAAAATATGTCCCAGCCATATCTGCGGTATTCATTCCAGGAGTGGAGAATTGGAAGGCGGACTTTCTAAGTCGCCAGCAATTAGGCCCAGAGGAAGGGTCCCTTCACCCCGAGGTTTTCTGGACAATATGTCAGCGGTGGGGAACATCGGATGTAGATCTTCTAGCATCCAGATTCAACGCAAAGGGGGATAGGTTTGTCTCTCGGACAAGGGATCCCCTAGCTTGCGGCTCGGATGCCCTAGTGTTCCCTGGGGATCAGTTCAAGCTGATATATGCATTCACACCGCCACAATGGTTACCTCGATTACTCCGCAGAATCAGGGTAGAAAAGAAACCAGTGATTCCGGTGGCTCCAGCGTGGCCCCGAAGAGCGTGGTACGCGGAGATTGTAAAATTTCAGTGGGGAGTCCTTGGACTCTCCCACGTCGTCCGGCTTTCGCAAGGACCGATATACCACCCTTCCTTACCAGCCCTAGGTTTGACGGCCTGGCTATTGAAGCCCACATTCTAAAAAAGAGAGGGCTCTCTAATGCTGTGGTATCTACCATGATCAATGCCAGGAAGCCGGTATCCAGGCAGATCTACTATAGAATCTGGAAGGCGTACATCGCGTGGTGTGAGCCCAAGAAATGGCATCCACATAAGTACGTAATAGGTAGGATTCTGGACTTCCTACAGTGGGCTGTAGATAGGAAGCTTGCCTTGAGTACTATCAAGGGTCAGATTTCGGCCTTGTCAATATTTTTTCAAAGGCCCTTGGCTTCGCAGTCACTAGTCAAAGCCTTTATACAAGGAGTGATGCGTATTAGGCCTCCGGTTAATATTCCCATATGTCCATGGGATCTAAACTTGGTTCTGTCGGTTCTACAGAAACAACCATTTGAACCATTACAGCATATTTCCTTGGTGCTTCTCACCAGGAAATTGATTTTTCTAGTAGCCATTTGTTCGGCTAAAAGAGTATCGGAATTAGCAGCTATGTCCTGTAAGGAGCCATATCTGGTTATCCATAAGGACAGAGTAGTGTTACGTCCTCATCCAGCCTTTCTTCCTAAGGTGGTATCGAGGTTTCATTTGAACCAAGATGTGGTTCTTCCTTCTTTTTTCCCCAAACCTACTTCGGTAGAGGAAAAGTTATTGCATTCTTTGGATGTAGTAAGAGCAGTTAAAGCTTATCTAAAAGCCACTGCTCAGATTCGCAGAACGGATACTTTGTTTATTCTGCCGGAAGGCCCCAGAAAGGGTCAGGCAGCGTCAAAGTCTACTTTAGCCAAGTGGATTCGACAGGTCATTATGCAAGCTTATGGCTTGAGAAGGAGACCGCCTCCGTTCAAAGTTAGAGCGCACTCCACGAGAGCAGTTGGAACTTCATGGGCAGTGCATCACCAGGCCTCCCTGGCTCAAATCTGTAAGGCCGCAACATGGTCTTCGGTACACACGTTTACTAGGTCCTACCAGGTGGACGTTAGAAGTCAGGAGGATGTCGCCTTTGGGCGCAGTGTGTTGC
Source organism: Rana muscosa (assembly GCA_029206835.1). Taxonomy (NCBI): domain Eukaryota; kingdom Metazoa; phylum Chordata; class Amphibia; order Anura; family Ranidae; genus Rana; species Rana muscosa. Next base: position 416,675,458 of record CM055127.1, on the reverse strand, counting down.
AGGCCGCAAAAGATCCTCATGTCTGATAGCGCTCAGCTTATATATGGTGTATCCCCCCCCTCATTTGGCATTGCTTTAGGACATCCCATTAGTAATGACTATGTCGCTCTGTGTCCCGTGATGTACGAGAAAGAAAATAGGATTTTTATAACAGCTTACCTGTAAAATCCTTTTCTTGGAGTACATCACGGGACACAGAGCTCCCGCCCCTCTTTAGGGACACTTATTGCTTTGCTACAAAACTGAGGTGCTCCCGGATGGGAGGGGCTTATATAGGGGAGGGTACTTCCGGTTTTGGAAGTTGCCAGTGCCAGCACCTGACGGTATCTATATAACCCATTAGTAATGACTATGTCGCTCTGTGTCCCGTGATGTACTCCAAGAAAAGGATTTTACAGGTAAGCTGTTATAAAAATCCTATTTTTCCCATCTCCTAGACCTCAAAGAACATTTAACCCTTGCAGTGGGGGCAACTCAATTGCAAGGGAACATTTTAAATTCCTAGGAGTTAGGCTTTAAAATAAAGACTCTGGGTATTTTTTTTAAATAACAAATTTTATACTTACAATTGCACAAAACGACCCCCGAAACTTCTCTTCTGGGGTCCCCAGCCAGCACTCTGGGCTCTCTTTCTCTGTGCACCCTAAATAGGAAACCGCTTCCTATGAATACGCATTTGCGGGCTTGAGCCGTCTATTGACACACACAGCTCGGCCCCAGCCCCCTCCCCCCTCACTCCCTCCTCTTTAGGATTTGATTGACAGCATCAGGAACCAGTGGCTCATACTGCCTCAGCAAAGCCTGTGAGAGCAAGGAGAGAGCCACTACAGATGGGCACAGCGCTGGATCGTGAGAGGACTCAGGTAAGGATTTAGAGGATGAAGGGTGATATAACAACTGGGAAATTTTTTACCTTCATGCAGGGAATACATTAAGTTAAAAAAAGGCTAGCCTTTAAAACCAATTAAAGATAAACACTTCAGTAATTACTCTACTCTAAATATGTGCTTATTGTACATATACTATACCTATGCTCTTTAAAGAGAGACTGCATCCTCGTCCAATCAGTGTCTAATCAAAATAGCCCCCCCCCCCCCCATCCCCACAGTTGTATTCAGCCTGCCTATGCTCCCTTTTAATCCAGCAGCCAGAGACCATACCCAGTGATTCCGGGTATGGAGGAGCATGTGACCACCTTCCCAAGTGACAGTTCTCAGCTCTAGCAGCAGATTACTAGGCCTGAGCACCGAGGCAATGACATCACCGCTTTCCTTAGCAGCCATAAGGTGACATTGGGGATTTTGGTGCCTGTTGCGATGAAGACGTGAGCAGCGAGGGAGCGCCTGCAAGGTGAATATTAGTCTGGAGGGGGTTAACAGTGTCTCCTTAAAGTGTTAGTTCATCTTTACATAAACAAAAGTGAACTAACACCGTAAACCCCCCCCCCCCCCCATCCATCATGGATGTACTTAAAGGAGAAGTCCAGCTTGAGCTTGTTTGGCTGGGCTTCTCCTATGGGTCACAGGAGTGCAATTAGTTTTGCACTACTGTGAACCCACTCTCTGCTGACGTCACAGGAATCATACCCATCTGATACCCGTCTCGGCGAGCCGCTCCCCGCCCTTCCACAGCTCAGCGCTCCAGTTAACGAGGAGGGAGCAGAGAGGAGAGACGCTGATTGATAGTCAGCAGCGCTCTGCTCGGAGAGCTGTGAGAACCGAGCCATCGGCAGTGTTCGGTGGCTCGGTTCTCGGTGCAGAGGTGGCGGCGGACAGATGTAGCATCAGACCAATGCGGCATCCACCTAGGCAAGTATGATTCTTGGGGGAAAAAAAAACCATACTTCTCTTTTAACCACCATGGATGTCGAGCTGTCAGCTGGTCCAGCGGTCTGGAGATTTTAAATCCTTGCTCTTCTCTCTCTTTATCTGCATAAGCTTCTAGGATGGATTAGAGTGATTCGCTGTGTAGGCACTGACCAATATTGCTCTGGTCCTTCCCGGAAGTGCTGCACAGGGAAGAGGCAGGAGAGCATGAATTTCAAAACCCTGAATGGCTGGACTGGTTGTGGGGACACTAATGGATAAGCATCCCCGGAGGTGGGGAGGATGGGGACAGTGTACGGTGTTCACCTTTTAATTTTTTCTGTAATTGTGGACTAACACTTGAAGGCAAATCTGCAAGGGTTCCAACTTAATGGAGCTCCTGGGGGTGTTAGCTGAGGCTCCCCTAAACTCAGTCTTGGCCCATATAATGTGAGATAGTTTCACTGTGCAGTGTGTGTGCTACACTCCTTTATATGGTTAGCTTTTGCTTGGCTTTGCTATCTTTTTAAATGTTGGTTCAAAGCAAGTTCCCATATTATCAATCAACAGAATCAGGAATCGGCGCCACAGAACTATCTGGACAATTATGGATCCCAATTGAGAATGCTGCTGCTCAATCCTAGTAAAATACTAGTAGATAATGAAATAATTAAGTTTGCAGTGCAAAACTCTGGAATGTCCACAATTGTGTTAATTCTAAAAAAAGGTGGACTTTGTATGGTTCAAAAATATCTCATCCCTTTACTGAAACAATCTACCCCTACTCTTATGTGTGGAATTACTTAAATAATATAATAATGTGAAATCAAGTGACACTGCAAATTCTCTATATGATTATCTAAATAAAGTGCTTATTCGCTTATAAAGTGTATAAAAATAAATAAAAATGAATTTATGTACACCTAATCTTAAACTGTGCAACACCATATATGTGCCATAATTATGTGTGAAAAAGGAAAAAAATATATTAATTATAGAAATATTTTCTTAAAAACAAAACCAAAAAACAACCGCTTAATATCCCCCAAAAGTGCATCCGTGCAAAAAAAGATTTAAAAAAATTCCAAAACTCAAAATACAGTTCTCAATCAAAAGGCTGAAACGGCATGATCCAACACTTCTTAGATTCAGATGGCCAATGAGCTCCTTTAATCAGAAAAGTGACTCACCAACAGTTGTGGCTAGTAAAATTATAGACCAGCAATTGCACAGAATAAAATATTTGGATTATTCCTACTCCGTGGACTCCAACTTCTTAGCCTGTTAGTATCTCCTCCAACCCATGTGGATGATCCGGTTCCAAGTCTGCAATAGCGTGATGTATCTCTCTCCGATTTTAGTCTCTCCACCTGTCAGTATTTCGCCCACAAAGAACCACCAGCAATTAAGGGGAAGAAGAAAGGAAAACTTCCATAGTGTAATCCTTGTTTTAAAACTTGTAACATTTATTAAAAACTGTTGAAAATACGCTCACATTTCTTACGTGTCCCCCCGACACTTAGGGAACAATGGCGTGTTATTAATAAAGTGATCCTCTGCTCCTGGCTATGTTCCAAAACCTGAGAGCCTGATCTCTGTAAAACAGCTAGATGGTGTCAGCGTCCTAGCTTCCGCTCTACTAGTTTCGTTGTGTTAACATCCTCACAGAGTGGAAGGAAGCATGATCAGAACCCAAGAGCCTGATCTCTGTAAAACGGCTAGATGGTGTCAGCGTCCTAGCCTCCGCTCTACTAGTTTCGTTGTGTTAACATCCTCACAGAGTGGAAGGAAGCATGATCAGAACCCAAGAGCCTGATCTCTGTAAAACGGCTAGATGGTGTCAGCGTCCTAGCCTCCGCTCTACTAGTTTCGAGGATCACATTAATAACACGCGATTGTTCCCTAGTGTGGGGCAGACACTTAAGAAATGTGAGTGTATTTTCAACAGTTTTTAATAAATGTTACAAGTTTAAAAAAACAATATTACACATTATGGAAGTTTTCCTTTCTTCTTCCCCTTAATTGCCGATGGTTCATTGTAGGAGAAATTCTGACAGGTGGAGAGACTGAAATCGGCAGAGTGGAGAGAGATACAGCAACATGCTATTGCAGACTTGGAAACGGATCATCCACATGGGTTGGAGGAGATACCAACAGGCTGAGAAGTTGGAGTCCAGGAATTATCCAAATATTTTATTCTGTGCAACTGCTGGTTTATAATTTTACCAGCCACAACTGTTGGTGAGTCACTTTAGAACTTTTCTGATGGAAGGAGCTTATAGGCCATCTGAATCTAAGAAGTGTTGGATCATTCGGTTTCAGCCTTTTGATTGGGAACTGTGATTTGAGTTTTGGATTTTTTTTTTTTTTTTTTTAACCTTTTTTTGTATGAATGCACTTTGGGGGCTAGCAAGTGTTTTTTATATATTTTTTTTGGTTTTAATTATGGCACATATATGGTGTTGCACAGTTTAAGATTAGTTGTACATAAATTCAAATTTTTTTTTTTTTTTGGGATTTTTATACACTTATTTTTATTATATAGTTTTTGGTTTGTCACATGGTAATTAATAGTTTTTTGCATGAGTTTAATTTTATTACATTGTTTATGGATTTGAGAATGTTTTCAACACATTGGATGTTGTGACATCACGAATATGTAGTCAGTGAATAAGCACTTGCACTTTATTTAGATAATCATATGGAGAATTTGCAGTTTCACTTATATTATTTAAGTAATTCTACACATAAGAGTAGGGGTAGATTGTTTCAGTAAAGGGCTGAGATATTTTTGAACCATACGAAGTCCATCTTTTTTAGAATTAATACATATGTGGTACAAATTGTCAACACAATTGTGGACATTCCAGAGTTTTGCGCTGCAAACTTATTTATTCCATATTATCAATGCAATTCTTTTCAGAAAGTTTTCCAGTGACCCCTGGCTGGGTATGAGACGACCTTCTTTTCTGTGGAATCTTCATTCACAATGTCTGCATTCTGAACTGTAATGTCAGGCAGACATGAGGAGGGCGCCCGGGCAGCCTGAATTGTGCCGCTGCCCAGATTTGAATTTTAACGCTGTGATGTGGTTGCAAGCATTGCACACTTCCAATGCTTCTTACTAATTGTGCCACATTCCTTCTGGATGAGCCGGCAAAACTGGGATCCAGTTTGTCTCTCTGGGGAGGGCAGGAGAGGATGAGAACTGAGTAGGTGTGTGCCAGTCGTGTTTATTGTGTCAGCAAGTTAGACCGAGAAAACAAACAGCAAAGCTTGTCACTCCCGCTTTAAATGGCGTTTGTATAAAGGGAGGAGAGATGAGTGAGAGGTTCTGGCCCCGCAGTAGGGAAGTGCTTTAAATGGAAGGTGTCTCTTCTCCATATTCAGAGTTATATATCAGTTTATTCCGATGGGAAAAGGGTGGATTCATCAAACAAGTTTCTCAGATGCATTTTCTGTGAACAAACTTGTTTAACAAAATACTGGTCATAAAGGATATAAATTGTTACTAAACCCAGGACTCTGCATTCACTATATCTGGTCTTCCACAGAACATAGAAATGCAATTATTTTCGTAAATATAAACTGCTAAATATCTTTTCTCATCAGCAGTATATAGCAGTCTTGTGACTTCTATCAGTGTCTGGTTAAAGCTTGTAGGAGGAGTTTTCATTATCCTCTGACTGTCCTATGAGACTACAGGACCCCTGACCCTCTGGATGGTGCTGATTGGCTCTGTGCTTGATCACATGCTCTCTTCCAAAGAAAAGAAAAAAAAACTCTCTAACAATACACACCAAGCTGAGCATGTGCAGAGTGACTCCAAAGCTTTGTTCTTTCATTAGATGGATTGGGGACTGGGGAAAAGGGGGAGGGTCAGATAAAACAGCATCAGCCATTTCAAACAATGCAGAGGAATAACTCCTTAGGTTCCACAGTGAATATAAGAAGCATGCATATACAGACTGATTTTACTATTGTGGGTTTAGTAACACTTTTAAAGCCGAACACAAATAAATGCAGCTTCATAATCATTTTTGCATCTTTTTTTTTTTAATGCCAGAAGTGCAAGTACTTGAATTTGACCTAGTAACAACCTCTTGCAGTCCCTGAACAGCAGAGCTAAGACTGAGAAAGGGAGAAGCGGTACAAAGAGTCTGTCTGTAATGCTGCACTGCTCGTGTTCTATAAGGAAAATGTGAATAGGAGCGAGCAGAGTGATGGAGAAATTAGCCTCTTAGGCCCCTTTCACACTTGTACAAATTGTCCCATGATTTGTGACTGCAAAGTAGCATGACAAATTGTTCCCCATGATTTCCAATAACAACCATTCATGTTGGTACGACTTCAAAGTAGTCCCTGCTCTACTTTGGTCTGAGTTTGATGCCGGTTACACAGGCATTCCCTGAAATCGCAGCAGCAAAATCACGGTAAAATCGCACAACTTTGAAGTCGCAGTAGTGTGAAAGGGGCCTTAGTCTGTATTATGCTTTTTACCTGATATTCAGCTTTAAATAGTGTATAGTGTAGGCACAGTGTAGTTATGTTCGGTCATATCTTTGGGTGGCAAAAAGGAGAACTTTCTAAGGTGAGTTATTGGAAATCTCAGTGATTTTCAAAGCTAGCCCATTAGCTGGGGTTCATTGGAGATTATACTGCCCACTTAGGCCGGCCATACACGGTTTGAATCTCAGCCAGTTCAGCAGGAACCGGCCGAGATTCAAACCGTTGATGAGCAGGCTGAATGTACCAAGTTGAGTGATCGATCAACTTGAGTACAACCAGCCTGCCGGATTCTCTTATCATTATCGCAAGCGGCTGCTAAAGCCGCTAGTGATAATCGCTGTCCTCTCACAGTGGGGACGGCTTCCTCCACCTGAACCCCCCTGCCGGGAGAAGACGGTGGCCCGGCAGGTGAGGTGGGATTCCCTCACCATCACTGTCTGTGTTGATTCGAGGTCCATGGTTGCAGGAAAGAAATTCCCTCCGTGTATGGCCAGTTCAGTGCTGAATCTCCATTGCCCTGTGAAGTTTGTGTTGCTCGTGTCTGTTTTTTGGCAGTTCACTTATTGTTTTGGGCCTGTCATATTATCCATCATCTTGTGTCCAGTCAGAGGTATACAGTCATTTCCTGGAATTCCAGTACAAGAAATATCATCATCATTATTATTTTTATTATCATACAGGATTTCTATAGTGTTGACCGTTTGCGCAGCACTTTACGATATAAATGGAGACAATACAGTTCAATACAGAAGGATGAGTAAGGGCCTGCTCTTGGAGCTTACAATTTGAGGGGGGGGGGGTTACAAAAGGTAATAGTTTGTGGGGGGTGGGCTGATGGAGATGATTAAAGTACAGTTTTTGTGTGGAGACAAGCGGGATAGGCTTCCTTGAATAGATGGGTTTTCAGGGTTCGCCTAAAGGCAGACAGAGGAGGAGATAAACGAAAAGATTGGGTTAGGGGGTTCCAGAGGGTGGGAAAGGCTCTGGGGAAGTCCTGGAGGCAAGCATGGAAGGGCGGTGACAAGGGAGCTAGATAGCAGGAGCTACTGGGAGGAGCGGAGAGGACAATTTGGCTTGCATTAAGAAATACGTTTGGTCATATAGACTATATAGTTGTGGATGGCTTTGTATGTTGTAGTTAGAGCTGCACAATTCTGGGAAAAATGAGAATCACGATTCTTTTGCTTAGAATAAAGATCGCGATTCTCAAAAACGTTTTTGTTTTAAAGATTTACAACATTGGCAATGTTGCGCCCCTTCAGGCTAGTCATTGGGGCTGACAACAGCCCAGGCACCAGGCTCCATTTCTACTCTTCACGTGACCTGGGGTTTGTCAAGCCCTGATATATATATATATATATATATATATATATATATATATATATGTATGTATGTTATTATTTTTTCTTGTTTGGTTTAAATTTTGTATAGATTTTTCTTTTTTAAATTAGCCATTTTAAAATGTAGATCTGTGGGTGGGGCCTGGTGACATAGGGAGGACTGGAATTACCCCTTCCTATGTCATGGGCTTTCTGGATATCTATCAAGTGCAGTCATAATAGGCAAAGACAACTAAAGCTCACATTTGCGTTGTAAAAAGCATGCCATGCCATCGGATCAATGGTGCAGTGTTTCCCGGGGTCTCTGACGAAGAAACGTGGTATCGCCCATCCACCACATCCCACTCTCTGCTGACGTCGGTTACGGTATCGGCGCCATTTGCGTTCCACGCTGGTTCTGACAGCTTCTTCTCCGGTCCAGGCTACCTTACCAATTCCGGAAAAAAAAAAAACGATGCTTGCATCCCGGGACACTCTTGATCCCAGTAGGATTGGTCTCTATTCAAACGTGATCTGACAGTTTTTACTGTGTCTTGTCTGAAAGTGAAACGCATTATGACTGCACTGAAAAATCGCGGTAATCCAGGCTTGAGGTCGCGCGGGGGGGGGGGGGGGGTGAATCGTGCAGCTCTACTGTGGTGTATTTACTCTTTCGTCCATGGACCGACACAGCTTCTCTATTGACAAAGTGGGTATTATCCGTTAATTAGGAGTGACTAGGCAGAAAAACTTGTAAAAAGTGTTGCATCACACCTTCTACAGTACCGCCCAGGGGGCGGACCCTCTGGGTATACCCTCTCAGTCTGCACATCGCAGATCAGTTTTTTTCTGTCTAGCAAGGAGTAGGACATGGCTCCCTTCGGGCTCATTGGTCCGGGGAAAAAAGATATATATATTTTTTATTTTTTTGCTACATTTGTTGTTTCCTGCGATCTTCGATCAACTGCCGACTGGGTGACAGGCTGGATCCTCGATCCTTGTAGTCTCCCCAGTTTCGGCCATCGAGCGTGTGCCGACCCTAGCTACGCGCTGGGTTTTCCACGACATGCCCGTCGCTCCACGGGTGGCCGGTGAGCCTACGCTCCAGGGCCTGCATCGGACCGCTCAGCTTCGGCTGACCTTACGGCCGAGTCGCAGCAGCCTGGCCGGTGAGCTTACGCTCCAAGGCTTGCATCGGACCGCTCAGCTTCGGCTGACCTTACGGCCGAGTCGCAGCAGCCTGTCCGGTGAGCGTCATGCTCCAGGGCATACATATGATCGTCCCTTCTGGGTCCATTCACAGCATGCCTGGCCAACAGTCACCTTCCGTGCGCGGACGATGATCTGTTTGGAATGTCTTCCAGCAGAATACATGCAGGATAGGTAAGTAAAACTCCCCTGCCTCGGCTGGGTGATTTAGCTGGACATTCCTGGAGAGATCAAGTAAGTGGTTGTGGCCCCTTTCTTCCCTCTCTCCCTGCCTTTCCCTCCTCCCTGGGCTTCTAGCTAAAGGTTGCTGGGTGCTGGGGGTCACCTAGGGGGTCCCACTGGAGCGGGGCTGGCTGTAACTAACATTTAAAAGAAATGTCATTTTTGCTTACCTGTGTTTCTGTGTCTCCATGCTGTCGGCGGCCATTTTGAGGTGGTCCATGCCAAGTTTGGCCTCTTGTAACTGCCTGGCGGCCATCTTCCTGTAGTTCGGCCACACCCACTGGCCCCTATCAGGTGATCGGCGGCCATGTTTGTCCACCCTGTATGCAGATATTGCCGTTCGGCGGCCATCTTTTTTGTGGGCTATGGCTGCCTGACCTCTATCTTCTGTCGGCGGCCATTTTCTTAGAGCCCACATTATCTTCCATACAGATGGTTTTGGCAACCATTTTGCGAGAGCCTCCGGCCTCTAGGGTGCATTACACTGGCGCGAAAATTCACACAGGAAGTGCTGATAAAAGAAGCAGACTGACACAGCAGCAAGGGGACAGCATCATAGGCGCAGCATAGCAGTACCTATCCAGGGTGGTGAGTCCTCTGGGTAACCCAGCATCTCTGCAGCGCAGGAGGGTGGCCTATTGATATCTTGCCTGGAGCCCTGTGAGTGTCAGCGTGTGGTCAGCATGGCATCTGAGCCAGATGTCTTCTCCCCTGAAACACCAGATTTAGCAGCTGGTGTCCCTGAGGTGTCTATGGACGCTATGTCGGCAATCCTAGAGGCGTTTGGTGCCAGGGTGGAAGCAGCACACGGGAATACAGGGGGTAATAAACGCCCCCGTCCCCTGCAATCTTCTGGGGATATTTCTGATGCAGAACCAGGTCCAGCTACGGCTCATGGCCCAGATTCTGATGCATCAGAGACTGCAGACCGTGACCGATCGGACAGTGAGGAGGACTCCAAGTCCAGGTCAGTACGCGAGACGGCTTTGGTATCTGACCTTATTACTGCAGTGCGGGATACGCTAAAGTTGGAAAGGACTGAAGAAGTAGCAGATACTCCAGTCCCCTTTGGGTTTCGTAAACCTGCCCGCACTGCTAAGGTGTTCCCTTGTGTGTCTTATTTTAACAAACTCTTATACAAGGAATGGGAGAACCCACTGAGGGTCTTTACAGCCCCAAAGAGGTTTGCAGTACGGTACCCCTTTGAGGAGAGTTTTCTGAAGATATGGACCTCTCCCCCTATAGTGGACCCTTCGGTGTCCAGACTTAATAGAGCCACCACTATTCCAGTAGAAGGGGCTCCTGTTTTCAAGGACCCTGTGGATAAGAAGGCTGAAGCACTCGCTCGCTACCTATACTCAGTGGTAGGCTCAGCAGTACGCCCGGCATTGGCGGGGGCCCTAGTGTCTCAGACACTTACTGAATGGGCAAAATTGCTACTCCAGGGGTTAAAGGAGCGAGATGCTCCTCCTAATGAGATAACTTTGGCCGACCAGTTGGTCCAGGGCCTTAAGTTTGTCTGCGAGTCAGACATGGATACTATTCCCCTGCTGTCAAGAGCTTCGGTTTATGCAGTAGCAATACGCCGCCTGATCTGGCTAAAGGGCTGGTCTGCGGACCAGACTTCCAAGAAAGCCCTATTGGATCTGCCTTTTAAGGGCGACAGACTTTTTGGGGCTTCTCTGGATGACATCATCAAGGATGCTACAGGAGGTAAAAGCACTTTGCTTCCCCAAACTAGCAAGGGTAGGGGACCACGCCAAGGGCAAGGGCCCTCCTTTACTGCACGTAAGCGTTTTTTTCGCCCTCTTAAGGCGACAGGGAAAAGACCCCAGGCCGATAAAGCGCCTGCCCAAGGACAAAAGCGTCCTTGGTCCCGCAGACCCAACAAGCCTGTGGACAAATCTGCGTCCACATGAAGGTCCGCCCCCACCCAGCTCTTGGGTGGGGGGACGTCTTCGCAAATTCGCGACTCAGTGGACTGCTCTAGTCTCCGACAGGTGGGTTTGCGAAGTAATCTCCTCAGGCTACAAGATAGAATTTCTCTCTTGTCCACCAGACAGATTCATCACCTCCAATCTCCAGCTACTACCGACCCGTCGGGAGGCCCTGTATGGGGCGGTCCAGGGTCTACTGGAACGCGGGGTAGTTATTCCAGTTCCAGAACAGGAACGGGGTCAGGGTTTTTACTCAAATCTGTTCATTGTGCCAAAGAAGGAGGGGGTTCGTCCAATCTTGGATCTCAGAGCCCTCAATTGCTTTGTGAAGGTACAAAGATTTCGGATGGAGTCGGTTCGATCCGTAGTCACGGCTCTCCATCCGGGGGACTTTCTGGCCTCCTTGGACATCAAGGACGCATACCTGCATGTCCCCATATACTCCAGACACCAGAGGTTTCTGCGATTTGCTATCGGGAAGAACCACTACCAGTTTGTGGCCCTCCCGTTTGGCCTTGCCTCAGCACCCAGGACGTTCACCAAGGTGCTCGCTCCGATTCTGGCACTTCTAAGACAGCGGGGTATCGCTATCACAGGTTACTTGGACGACCTTCTGCTGAAGGGCCCTTCAAGCTCAGAATTAGAGGTAAGCGTGTCCATTACCTGTCAGACTCTTCGAGACTGTGGTTGGATACTAAACACGCAAAAGTCAGTATTGGTGCCCACTCAACGCCTAGTGTACCTGGGGTTGATTCTGGATTCCTCAGAGGCAAAGGTATTCCTCCCTGTGGAGAAGTTGCAGACCCTCCGGGCTGCAGTACGGCAGCTGACTTCCAGGAATTGGTCGTCACTCCGTTTTTGCATGCGAGTGTTGGGCCTCATGGTAGCCTCCTTCGAGGCGGTCCCATATGCTCAATACCACACTCGAGTGTTACAGAGGGAAGTTCTGTCCAGATGGAACAGATGCCCTTCATCTCTGGATTATCAAATCCGAGTGAGCCACCTAGTCAGGAGATCCCTGGTATGGTGGCTGACAGCACCGGCTCTAATGGCCGGGAAGTCATTTCTTCCGGTTTACTGGATAGTGATCACGACGGACGCCAGCCTTACAGGTTGGGGGGGAGTCTGGGGTGTCCAGTCGGCGCAAGGTCGCTGGACCCCAGAGGAAGCCCTCCTGCCGATCAATGTCCTGGAGATCCGGGCGATCAAGCTGTGCCTCTTCAAATGGTCTCAGAGACTGCAAGGGCGTCCAGTCAGGATCCAGTCAGACAACGCCACAGCAGTGGCATATGTCAATCATCAAGGAGGAACAAGAAGCTCAGCTGCAGCATCGGAGATCGCTCGCATCCTGAAGTGGGCAGAGAGGAGCGTACCGGCACTGTCGGCCGTGTACATTCCGGGTGTGGAAAACTGGCAGGCGGACTACCTGAGCCGCCAGATGCTGGACCAAGGAGAATGGTCCTTACACCCGGAGGTGTTCCAACTCCTCTGCCAAAGATGGGGCACACCAGACGTAGATCTTCTGGCTTCCCGACTCAATCGGAAGGTATTGAGGTTTGTGGCCCGGTCAAGAGACCCATGGGCAGACGCAACGGACGCGTTGGTAGCATCGTGGGGCCAGTATCGGCTAATCTATGCCTTCCCTCCCTTAAGGCTTCTTCCTCTTCTGCTCCGCAGAGTGGAGGCAGAGGGAATTCCAATGATCCTAATCGCTCCAGATTGGCCTCAGCGTCCTTGGTACGCCGATCTAGTACGTCTGGTAGCAGACGTCCCCTGGCGCCTACCACTACGGAAGGACCTGCTGTCGCAAGGTCCCATATTCCATCCTGCTTTACAGTCATTGGCTTTAACGGCATGGCTGTTGAGAACCAGGTACTGAGAGACCGGGGCCTGTCAGACTCAGTAATTTCTACTATGAGAAGTGCTCGGAAACCGTCCTCTAGGAAGGTCTATCACCGCACTTGGAGGGCCTACATCTCCATGTGTGAGGAAATGAAATGGCATCCGCGTACCTATTTGGTTTCCAGAATCCTGCTGTTTTTACAGCATGGGGTAGACCAAAGGCTTGCCCTAAGTACGATTAAGGGACAGATATCTGCCCTGGCTGTCTTTTTTCAGCGACCCCTGGCGACTCACTCTCTCGTGAGTACATTTGTGCAGGGGGTTCGACATGTGGCCCCTCCGGTCCGCCCCCCGTTACCTCCGTGGGACTTGAACCTGGTCCTCTCGGTGCTTCAGACGGCACCGTTTGAGAATATTAGAGATATTCCCCTGTTGACACTTTCTCAGAAGGTGGTCTTTTTGGTGGCTGTTACGTCAGTTAGACGAGTCTCTGAGCTGGCAGCCTTGTCCTGCAAGGCTCCCTATTTGATTTTCCACAAGGATAAGGTGGTGCTGCGGCCGCAGCCTTCCTTTCTTCCGAAGGTCGTTTCGGCTTTTCATCTCAACGAAGACATTGTACTTCCATCCTTGTGTCCTCAGCCGTCGAATCCTAAGGAGTCGGCGTTGCATTCCTTGGACGTTGTCCGAGCTTTGAGAGTATACATATCTGCTACTTCCCTGTTCCGGAAGTCAGACTCACTGTTTGTTTCGGTGGCTGGTCCCAAGAAGGGCCAAGCAGTCTCATCGGCCACCATCTCTAGGTGGATCCGACAGATAGTAATCCAGGCTTACGCCTTAAAGGGTCAGGCGCCCCCCTTTCCTGTCACGGCGCATTCGACCAGGGCAATAGGTGCCTCTTGGGCTTTCCGACATCAAGCGTCTGTTTCCCAACTATGTAAAGCGGCGACTTGGTCGTCCGCTCACACTTTCACAAAATTCTACAAAGTTGATGTAGGTGCATCTTCGGATGCCTCTTTCGGCCGCAAGGTTTTGCAGGCGGCTGTTTAGAGTTGCAACTCCTCCGTTGGAGGAGTGCTGTTTTGTGTTTTGGGGTGAAGTTTGTTTTTATGCTGTTACCACCCCTCGTTTTTTCTCTGACACTGCTTTGGGACGTCCCACTTTGTCAATAGAGAAGCTGTGTCGGTCCATGGACGAAAGAGTAAATAGGATTTTTTACTCACCGTAAAATCCTTTTCTCTGAGTCCATGGACCGACACAGCACCCACCCCTCCTTTTAAGTTTGTACTGCTTTTTGACGAACTGATCTGCGATGTGCAGACTGAGAGGGTATACCCAGAGGGTCCGCCCCCTGGGCGGTACTGTAGAAGGTGTGATGCAACACTTTTTACAAGTTTTTCTGCCTAGTCACTCCTAATTAACGGATAATACCCACTTTGTCAATAGAGAAGCTGTGTCGGTCCATGGACTCAGAGAAAAGGATTTTACGGTGAGTAAAAAATCCTATTTTTGATGCGCTTTGATGCCCTCTGTTGTATTTTTGATCTGTTTAGACGCACTGTGGTATGTTTTTGATGCGTTTAGTTGCACTCTGGTGTATTCTTTATGCATTTAGATGCTCTCTGTTGTATTTCTGATGCGTTTAAATGCACTTTGGTATATGTTTGATGCGTTTAGATGCTCTCTGGTGTATTTCTGATGCGTTTAGATGCTATCTGGTATAGGGCTGAAACAACGAATCGATTAATCGATTATGAAATTAATCGATTACTATTTTCATAATCGATAACATGAGGTTAAAAAAAACTAAAATTAGCCCTTTATAGTACAAAAAGAGCAAGTAATCGCTACTGTAAATATTACTTTCACTGTTCCACAGTAAAAAATTAACCCCTTACAGTAGCGATTATTTGCTCTTTTTGTACTATAAAGGGCAATTTTTTTTTTTTAACCCCATTATGTTACTAAATGTCTTGGGCCTGGTTCACACCTATGCGTTTTTTGCAGAAACGCACTACAGTTCATTTACATGGTTTCCTATAGGACACGTTCACATCTATGCTTTTCTTTTAGCTGCTGCGTTATTTGGAAACGGTCAAGGAATTTGTTCAACGCAGAACAGTGCTTTTTTTTGGTTCAATATACTTCAACGGAGAAGCTGCAGGAAAGCATGCAAACGCGCAAATCGCAGCAAAAGAGATATTGCATAGAGATATTTAAGAATAAATTGCCTTTTTTCATACTTTACATATTAACTAAATTATACACCACATTTTTTTTAAGGTAATTAACAGATTAATCAAAACAATAATCAAAACAATAATCGGCCAACTAATCGATTATGAAAATAATCGTTACTTGCAGCCCTAATCTGGTATATATTTTTGATGTGTTTAGATGCTCTCTGGTGTATTTTTGATGTGTTTAGATGCTCTCTGGTGTATTTTTAATGCGCTTATTAGCGTTTAGATGTGTTTATTCTTCCACCGCTAATATATACTCAGCATTGACCTTGCATAGTGTTTTTCTCTCTATGGACTCCAAGTACTTGGAGATGGTGTTGGCCGGGAATCGAACCCGGGTCAGCTGCTGGGAAGGCAGCTATGCTCACCACTGCACCACCAACGCAAGGTAGCATGTCTTTGTAGTGTGGGAGAAAACCGGAGAACCCGGAGAAAACCCACGCAAACACAGGGAGAACATGCAAACTCCATGCAGATAGTGTCCTGGTCAGGATTTGAACCAAGGACCCCCGTGCTGCAAGGCTAACCACTAAGCCTCTGTGCTGTCCATATGCCTCCTCTGTTCTTTAAGGCCCGCCCCTGCAGAGCGGGGTACATCAGTTATATCCGTTATATCCACTCAAAGCGCCTACAGAAGAAATCCAAATTTAACCTAAACCTAAATATATATATAAAAACACACCCAATGAATAACGCAGTTCCATTGCTGTCAACTGGGGTGCAGCGGCTGTACCCAATGTGACATCTGTGAGGGTAGATATTCCATAACACTCCATACCCACACACAAAACTTGGGCTATGCAGAAAAGATACTGAGGCACTCCTGTTGGTGAAGAGAACTGGTGGTATTCCTCTCTTGGAGACGAGATGAAAATCTTTCAACAGAGTGATGACGTAGTGTACTCTCCGGTGATGATGGCTTGACTTGAAGATCCTCCCATAGGAAACCATGTAAATGACCTGTAGTGTGTTTCTGCAAAAAGCACGAAAAAAACACACTGTGACCCAGGCCTGAGAGGTTTAGTAACATAATGGTGTTAAAAAAACTAAAATTAGTACAAAAAGAGCAAATAATCGCTGTAAGGGGTTCATTTTTTACTGTGGGACAGTGAAAGTAATATTTACAGTAGCAATTTGCTCTTTTTGTACTGTAAAGGGCTCATTTTAGTTTTTTTTAACCCCATTATGTTACTGCCCGATTAATTGATTATGAAAATAGTAATCGATTAATTTCATAATCGATTAGTTGTCGATTAATCGATTAGTTGTTTCGGCCCTAGTTTAGATGCACTCTGATTTATATTTGATGCGTTTAGATGCTTCCTGGTGTATATATGATGGGTTTAGATGCTCTCTGGTGTATATTTGATGTGTTTAGATTCTCGCCGGTGTATTTTTAATGCGTTTAGATGCACTCTGGTGTATATTTAATGCGTTTATATGCACTCTGGTGTATATTGTGTTTTGATTCTCTCTGGTATATTTTTAATGCGTTTATATGCTTCCTGGTATATTTTTGATGCGTTTAGATGCACTCTGGTGTATATTTGATGCGTTTAGATGCTCTCTGGTGTATTTTTGATGCGTTTAGATGCTCTGGTGTATTTTTGATGCGTTTAGATGCTCTCTGGTGTATTTTTGATGCGTTTAGATGCTCTCTGGTGTATTTTTGATGCGTTTAGATGTAATGTGGTGTATATTTGATGTGTTTAGATGCTCTCTGGTGAATTTTTGTTGCGTTTAGATGCTCTCTGGTGTATATTTGATGCGCTTAGATGCTCTGTTGTATACCTGATGCGTTTAGATGCACTCTGGTGTATATTTGATGCGTTTTAGATGCACTCTGGTATATATTTGATGCGTTTAGATGCACTCTGGTGTATATTTGATGCGTTTAGATGCTCTCTGGTGTATATTTGATGCGTTTAGATGCACTCTGGTGTATATTTGATGCGTTTTAGATACACTCTGGTATATATTTGATGCGTTTAGATGCACTCTGGTGTATATTTGATGCGTTTAGATGCTCTCTGGTGTATTTTTGATGGGTTTAGATGCACTCTGGTGTAGAGCGGCACGATTCTAGCCAAAATGAGAATCACCATTTTTTTGCTTGGAATACAGATCACGATTCTTGTGGCGTAAAATCTTTCACACTATGCAAAAAAATGTGGGATAACTTTACTGGTTAGTTTTTTTGTTTTTTTTCATTCATTAAAGTAATTTTTCCCCCAAAAATTGCATTTGAAAGACCGCTGCGCAAATACAGTGCAATATAAAATATTGCAACAACCACCATTTTATTCTCGATGGTCTCTACTAAAAAAAAATATATTTAATGTTTAGGGGTTCCAAGTCATTTTCTAGCAAAAAAAAAAAATGATTTTAAACTTGAAACCAACAAATGTCAGAAAAAGGTTTGATGTTTATGTGGTTAAACTTTCCTAATTTCCACACAGAAGTCTATTCCTTTGATGTAAAAGACAAATTGTTACAATGTTTAGACTTAACATTCCAATGATAAAGAATGTTCTGATACCTGACCGACTGCCCGGATTTTACAGCTGTGGCTTCAGCAGAGCAGAGAATTCTCTGCATAGAAAGTTTGGGAAATACTTTGTCAAGATCGCAATGGGAAAAAAATCGCGATAACGCTTCTTGACGATTAACCGTGCAGCTCTATAGTTATTATTTTTAATTTTTTACGTTGGGCTAGTGGAAGCCAGCGGGGCAGCAGCCAGCTGCATTTGCCAGTTCCAGCAATCCAAGATTTGGACCTAGTTGCGAAGGACCCTGTAGAAAGTCAGTTGGTAGTTCTAGTACAGTGATGGCGAACCTTGGCACCCCAGATGTTTTGGAACTACATTTCCCATGATGCTCATGCACTCTGCAGTGTAGTTGAGCATCATGGGAAATGTAGTTCCAAAACATCTGGGGTGTCGAGGTTCCCCATCACTGTTCTAGTGGCTGGAGTATATAACGTTTTTTTGGTAAAGAGCACAGTAGATTGCCTTTATTCTAAAATGGACAGAATGTGAGCCAGGGGTGGCCCAGTCAGAGTACCAATACCACCTGGATTGACAAACTTCAAATGTAAAATTGAAGGAGTTGGTTGGAGCATTCTCAGCAGAACAGTGATTGTAGCGAATCAGCTGTAAGCACTTTTGGGGTATTTTAACAGCTGCTGCCTTAGTAGCAAGCAGGGGAGGTTCCTTTATAAATGCTGTTAAGTGTGGATGGGGGAATCTATTGATTTCTCTTCTTCAGGCCTGTGCATTCTTAGACCCCTTTCACACTAGGGTGGTTTGCAGGCGCTATTGCGCTAAAAAAAATAGCGACTGCAAACCGACCCTAAACAGTGGCTGCTGTTTCTCCTGTGTGAAAGCCTGAGGGCTTTCACACTGGAGTGGTGCACTAGCAGGACGGTAAAAAAAGTCCTGCTAGCCGCATCTTTTGGAGCGGTGAAGGAGCGGTGTGTATACCGCTCCTCCACCGCTCCTGCCCATTGAAAGCAATGGGACACCGCGGCTATACCGCTGGCAATGCGCCTCTGCAGAGGTGCTTTGCAGCGATTTTTAACCCTTTTTTGACCGCTAGCGGTGGATAAAACCACACCGCTAGGGTCCGAATACCGCCGCAAATCCGACGGTAAAGCGCCGCTAAAAATGGCAGCGCTTTACCGCCACCGCACCTCCCGCCCCAGTGTGAAAGGGGCCTTAAAGTGGAACTTTAGTCAGAAAATTAAGTCCTGATACATCACTTCAGGCTCGCCCATTTTACAGGTATAGCTATGTAGAACATTCAAAAATAAGTGCCTTTATTGTTTAAAATCCAGTAATACACTCTCACCCTGCTCTGCACATGCTCAGTTAATCTCCATTTTTTGGCACTTTTAGGCACAGCCGAGTTTGTAGAAGCCGATCAGTTGACAGCCAAGGAAGCTGCTTCTGTTCGATTTTTTTACAATACAGATTCCCCAGTCCCTTTTTCTGCAGCCTCAGCTGCACTGAAGATGAATGGACAGGAAAGACAGTTTTCGATGCTCAGTTATGAATGGACAGGGTCAGTGATCACTGTGCATTCAGAAAAGGAAGGAGCCGATAAATGACAGATTTACTGGGTCCTTCCTCCACTCTCCATTCTGACAGATCCAGGACAGGGGGACCAGAGGAGGACATGGAGGGGGACCAGAGGAGGACATGGAGGGGGACCAGAGGAGGACATGGAGGGGGACCAGAGGAGGACATGGAGGGGGACCAGAGGAGGACATGGAGGGGGACCGGAGGAGGACATGGAGGGGGGACCGGAGGAGGACATGGAGGGGGACCGGAGGAGGACATGGAGGGGGACCGGAGGAGGACATGGAGGGGGACCGGAGGAGGACATGGAGGGGGACCGGAGGAGGACATGGAGGGGGACCGGAGGAGGACATGGAGGGGGACCGGAGGAGGACACGGGGGGCAATCAGGGATGATCAGTGTGGCACTGGGGAAGAGTTACAAGCATTGGATCTCCCTGTATAGATTTCAATAAAGCAGCTGATAGCCGTGAGGCGGGGGGGGGGGGGGGGAAGAGGAGGAGAAGCGCCTGTCAGCTGCTTTATTGAAATCTATACAGGGAGATTGATGCTTGTAACTCCCCCCACCGCCGCAACGTCCATCCCTGACTGTCCAAGTATCGGGTCAAGCATCAGAGCAATTTCTCGTGCAAATTCTCACTATCGATACCAATACTAGTATCGGTGCAACCCTATTTGGCAGTTTGGTTGAGGACACAAGCAGACGTGACCGTTACATTCTTGGAAAGTCGGGATTGCTAACTGTTTTTTGAAAATTGTAAATCGATGAGTTTAGTTCTGCTTTATGATTTACTGCTGTTCAGGGGCTCTGGGCTGCAGCAAAACGGGGACCTCCAGCAAGAAGAAACAGGAGCAGTGTTGGAGGAACTTTACAGCACACACTCATTTTGGTGGCATAAATTTAGAATGTATGTTCCTTTCTAAAGAACATTATTTTTTATCACGTTGTTATGGGTAAAGCTTTAATGTATGGCTAGCCTTTGAAAGTGATGCAAACAGACAAGTGATGGCAAATAAAGTAATAAAAGTAATACTTTTTATTTGTAGAAACAGGATAGCGCAGTCATAAATGTAGGGGATTCATTTTGGCAGTACGCCTTTCTCTGTGAAGATGTTGATGGCTTTGAAGTTTAAATAAAGCAATGGCTTCCCTTTACTAGAAACCAAGCATAGCTCCTTTTAAGCTTTGAAAATCACGGAACATACCGGTAATCATTTAAAAAAAAAAAACTGCATTTAGGATTTTATGTGCTATGTTCTGAAGGGTAGTATACCATCAATTGGAGCCCTGCTTTTGATGCTCATGATAGTTGTGCGTCTTTAAAAACTCCAGCAACGTAATAGAATGTATAAGGTGCAAATTCCTCCACTTACATACAGGTGTGTGATAAGCATTTGAGAAATGCCCTTAAGTCATATCAGTCCTGGGAACCTTCTGTGTATGTAGGCTGATATGAAGATGCTTCAAGTAGATAATGAAAATATGTGTAATTACTCAATGAAAGTGGAAGGAATTGTACATCTGACTTGTGAGGAGGAGAAAGTCTTGGTTTGCTAGCATAATTGTGCTCAACACACATACACCCCCCCCCCCCCCAAAAAAAAAAAAACACCCACCCACTAGTTTTATTTTTAGTTTTGCGTTTGAACCTTAATGAATTCCTAAAACACTTTTTTTTTTAATTCATCTAGGATAGAGTAGGGAAGGGTGAAATTATTGTAAGCCCTCGCCTTATAAAACAACCCATTCAGTTTACAACACAAGTGAAGGGGAAAAACATTTGTGTATAGATATAAAAAGGGGGAGGAGAAACAGCAGGACTCTGAGCTTCCCAGTGAAATGCTTTGCAGAGAAAGGGGGGGGGGGGGGTGTCACGACAAGTCTGATCATTGGAGGAGAGCACACTGAATTCCCAGCACAGCTGGAGGACTGACCATGCTGTGCTCTCATGCCTAGTGAGGTCAGTTAATAGGAAAGCAGAGGGACTGTCAGGAACACCAGGCATTTCACACAAAGGAAGCAATAGAAAGAACAGGATCCTTTCTCACACAAGTACATGGTACAGCAGGCACATATCAGGAATATGAAGGGTTGGGTTTATATAGTCTTTAAACCACTGTCAGTTTTTTGACCACCTGTGTCTTACAGTTAAATTTAAAAGATTGTGAGCAGGTAATGCACGGGGCCTTTGTGCCGGAATGACTGAACTCCTGTGCTAGTTTCGTCATTAATGCTTGTCAATCAAGACAGCTGAAAATTGGCACCTGGAAGAAACGGGAGAAGGTGCTGGCAAGGGACCTCGTGGGCATTAGACCATTGAAACAAAGGTGAATACTGCAGACTTAAATAGTTGTAAAACCTAAACATTTTTAACCTTAACGCATTTCTAAGGTAAAAAATGTTTAGGTGTCAGCATCCCCCCTCACCCCCCCCCTTTTACTTACCCGAGCCTTCATTCGATCCAGCGCCGTGCACGTCTGCAACTCTTCTCTCCCCTCCATTCTGGGTCTTGCTGGCTTTGCTGGGGCAGCTGGAGCCATTGGCTCCCAGTGCTGTCAATGAAAGCCAGTGACGAGGGGACGGGGCCGACTCACGCTGTCTGTGTCAATGGATGCAGCAGCGGGGCTCGGTTGCCAGCATGCAGGAGTGCTCTCATGGGAAGCAGCTTCCCATGGGGTACTAGACAGAGGGGAGGGGCCTGGAGCGCCGACGGGGGACCCGAAAAGAGGTTTGCGGCCGCTCTGTGCAATTAAATTGCACAGAGTGGGGCATGTATAGATGTGTTTGTTTAAAAAAAAAATTACCTTTACAATCCATTTAAGTTATGCTTTAAAGTGGTTGTAAACATGCCTTTTTTTCTAAATTAAAATAACAAACGTATATACTTACCTGCTTTGTTCTCCTCTTCTGGGGTCCCCCATTGACACTCCAGGCCCCTACTCTTCGGTGGGTGCCCCAATGGAAAGCCAATTTCCATGGGGGAATCCGTGTGTGCTCGCTCCATTGACACGGACAGCGGGACCTTGCCCTTCCCCCTTCTCCCATGTCACAGCATTTGATTGACAGCAGCGGGAGCCATTATCATACTGCCCAAGGAGATGGACAGCGGCGGGAGTCGCTGCTGTCATGCACGTCGCTGGGTGGGATTTGGGCACAGGTGCTAAAAAGGGGGATTGGGGGGGGGGGGAGCTGCAGCACAGAAAGTATTCCATCTATCTTAACTGCCCTCAGCTTCAAGGATTGGGGGCGGATACCGACTTAGGCTGTAGGTAGGGATACAGGGATGATTACGGGAATACAGCATTGTACACCAGTTTGCTGGCTGTAAAGGGCTAGGCGGGGTCGTGTCAGCCCAAATCTGACTACGACAGTACAGGCACACCGCATATCAGCACAGCGTCCTGTATTTTCCTAACAGGAAGAAAAGACGCAAACTAACCATGTTAGGATGGAGCCCCTTCCCTATCTAGGCTAGTCAGAATGAAAATAGGCTCTGATAACCAGGTATTTATGGAGTGTATATACATAAATGTAAATAGTATTGGCTATGTGAGGAACAAAGGAAATCCGCGCCCAACTTTTGAATTTAAGGGTTACTTACATATTGTTTTGTCCAAAGGTATACAAATAAGAATTCCGGTATGTATTTAAGTCAAATTATTTAAAAGGTATCTAAAGTCAAACTTTTTTTTTTTTTGTAGTTGTAGATAGAGAGGGAAGGATCAGATCCTATTGTCAGGTTTTTATTGCTAAATATAAAGAATAACCAGCTTGTTAAGAAAGACCCCCTTCATGGAATGTCAGTAAACTGCTGCATTGGATTGTTTGGAATGCTGGCTCATCTCTACATTTGGTTTCATTTGGCATCTCCATAGACCATGCAACCCACATTTTTATTAGCAGTGGATATGAAAGTGCTGTATAGACACAGGAGGTCTGTGTGAATGAAGTCTTAAAGGAGTTGTAAAGGTACATTTTTTATTTTCTAAATAGGTTCCTTTAAGCTAGTGCATTGTTGCTTCACTTACCTTTTCCTTTGATTTACCTTCTAAAGGTTTGTTTTCTTTGTCAGAATTTCTCACTTCCTGTTTCTCCTCACTGAACTTCACACCATCATCCGAGTGGTGTGGAGTCATCCAGAACAGCTTACTGAACAGCTTACTGAGGAGGAACAGGAAGTGAGAAATTCAGACAAAGAAAACAAAGAAAAAAAATATTTAGAAGGGAAATCTAAGGAAAAGGTAAGTGAACCAACAATGCACTAGCTTAAAGGAACCTATTTAGAAAATAAAAAATGTACCTTTACAACTCCTTTAACCCCCATACACACTATACAACTTTTGTTGTTAGATTTCCCAAAACCATGTAGTGCAAGGGCCTGCCTGATTGCATACAAATTCAAACTCCTAAGGTTTGACCTCCATATTAGATGGTTTTGGTAAATCTGAAGGAAACAAATCTATAGAAAATTGTATAGTGTGTATCCAGCTTTAGTCTTTACCAGAATAGGAATAGAGGGGGAGGGATGTGTTCTGGTGATATCTTAATCATTGATACCCTTGTACTTCACTTCCTGCGGCTCCTTAAGAACAGGAAGTGAAAAGAAATCTCTCAAGGGTCTAAAAAAAATACTACCAGATTATAACCGTTCTCTATTCTATCAACAAGTTTGGGCCTTAGATACACGGAATGGACCTTCTAAGGATTGCTTCACGACCCCCACCCCCCACCCCACCCCAGAGACTTTATTGAAATGACACAAAGTTAAATTTCATTCCGTTCTATTCCTAGACACCTCAGTGACTTATAATTAATGCAAAGTTCCTTATCTTTGCGTTGGCATTACACTGGGAGAAGTTGCCCAGCACAACCAAAATGCATCTACATTTCCTGTTAAGCTTTGTTAAAATTGGGCCCAAACTGGTCTCCAAGCGTAAGGCATTTCATACCAGATTCTCCACATCACCACCATTTTCTCTGTCCTATTACCTAAGTTGCTAATTGTCAATTGTCAACAGATCTGGGCTCCTTTCAGCTGCTGGTACCGAGCACAGCTGTGGAGGCGGCCATAGTCTCTGTCAATGGGTGGCATTCAGGCCGAGCCAGCCAGTCGTGCCATGTCTGAACACAGTTTGTACCCTTCGACAAAGAGTATGGCTGTGTTTGCGTATGGACAGCTGGAAGCAGATTGGAACTTCTGAGGGGTATAGAACCACTCTTCTCAGCCGTTTAGGTTTTAGTATACAAAGATAGTATAGTGGAGGGGTCTAAAAAAAAAGCCTAAGATCCTAACGTTGTATAGATTATGTACTATTGTCATCTATGTTACATTCTAATGCAGGGGTCTCAAACTGGCGGCCCTCCAGCTGTTGCGAAACTATAAGTCCCATGAGGCATTGCAAGGCTGACAGTTACAAGCATGACTCCCATAGGCATGATGGGATCGCAACATCTGGAGGGCTGCCAGTTTGAGACCCCTGTTCTAATGTAAAGTATGGCCCCATGATTGTGCCAAATATAACCTTTAAATGAAAACCTTTTAAAGCGGTTGTAAACCCCAGACATGAAACATGAACAAAGCATATCCCTCTAATAGTGTGTATTTGTCTCAATTAAGAGCACTAAGTGTAATTTCTGTCTGCTGCTTCCTTCCTTTGCGATCAGCTTGAGTCACTACTGAGAAGTTTTTCTGACACCAAGGGGAAAAGGGGGAGGGGGAGGGATCTCCAGCACACGGCTTGTGATTGGCAGCTTCAGCTCTGTTGCTGTGTGAAGGGGTGGTGTCCCTTCCCTCCCCCTCCCCTTCCCTCCCCTTCCCTCCCTTCCCCCTTCCCTCCCCTCCCCCTTCCCTCCCCTCCCCCTTCCCTCCCCTCCCCCCTCCCTTCCCTCGCCTCCCCTCCCCTTCCCTTCCCTTGCCTTCCCTCCCCTTTCCTCCCCCTTCCCCTCCCCCCTTCCCTCCCCTTCCCCTCCCCCTCCCATCCCCTCCCCCCTTCCCCTTCCTTCCCTTTCCTTCCCTTTCCCCCCCCTTCCCTTTCCTCCCCTTCCCTTTCCCCCCCTTCCCTTTCCTCCCCTTCCCTTTCCCCCCCTTCCCTTACCTAAAGTTAGCCTAATTTCTTTGTATAGTGTGAAAGAAGATGTTACGCCGCGAGAATCGTGATCTTTATTCTAAGCAAAAGAATCGTGCAGCTCTACAATCACTTTAAGATTCCTGAAGTTGCGCTTTAAAATGACTTGTCTTTCCTTTATATGAATAGCCAGGCCCGCAGGCCTCCCACCTCCAGTGATGGGGACATGTAGACAGATTGTCCTATCAAAACATTTAGAATTTGTGATTATTTAACACATGGAACATACTTTTTAAGGCCATGTGTTTGTCTTTGTGAACTGGACTCGAGATCACAGGCTACTTCAGATCATTGTCAGCTTGATGAATGTCTGTGAATTCTGCTCGGTTCAAATAGACAAAATACCACCTACTTAATGCAATAATAAACATTGTACGTTCTTTAGACTGAAGATAGAAATAGCATCACTTATGACACTCATGAGCATGAGAACCGTGGAGAAGTGATGAAAGATAATGGGTTTATCTAGAGATTGCAGACCACCCACTGCCAGAGGGTGACGGGGCCCGGGGCTCACCAAGAACGGAGCGGGGTAACATGCTGGTTATCTGTAGTCTAAAGGCTTAGATCAGATTTTATAACTTTGATTACGTTCTTCATTTGGATCTAGAAAGAAGAATGGCAAACAAAATGCATACGATAGCAGAGGAGATATTATTTTTGACTTTTGACTTTTATCGTTGAAGGCAACATTGGGAATTAGTAATAACCTAAGAGATTTTTAATCTTTAAAGTATAACTAAAGGCAAAACTTTTTCTTAGTTTTGGATGGAGTGGAGAGGGATTTGAAGACTTGTCAGTTTTTTTCTTATTGCTATCCATGTCCCCATTAGGGAGATCCCCCCTCTCTATTTGTTCTCTTTACAATTATCATTGAAAGTTAAAGTAAAAGAAAATCCCAATTTTGGGTTGTCCCCTAAAAAGTAATAGAGGGGGAATCTTCCAATGGGGACACTAGTTCTGGTGACCTGGTAGTCCCCAAGGAATTCCCTTAATTTGCAGGGATTTCCTCTGACTTCCTGTTTAGCTATGGGACAGGAAGTGAAGGGAAATCTCCACAATGGGACACAGATGGCGAAAAAAAAATATATATTCACAGGTGTTATAACCTACCCTTGCTCTATCAAAAATGAAAAAAATAAGTTTTGCCTATAGTTCTACTTTAATATAAGCTTATTTAATGCTCAAATCTAAAAAAGAAATGTGTCACCTATTATGATATTTATTATTACAATGACTTGGGAATTCCTTCCTGAAAGAATAATGTGAATGGTTCAGTGTTCTCTATCATGTTTGGGGAAAAAAGTTTCTGTGATGTAAGCAAATCAAATATATGTTTGAGATTTTTGTCATTGCCCAGGTTATCAGTACGCATGGCATAAAGCTGAATTCCAGCCAAGATCGTTAAATGCTCGCTTGAAATGGGAGCTGGTTTACTAGTAGCAGCAAATTGCTGGGATCATCTCTCCTACTGTCAGCATCTCTTTTTCAGCACATCTTGCATGACTGACTGAGTATGGCCTTTCCTTCTCCCAGTCTGAGTTTTCTTGTATAGAACAGT
Source organism: Rana muscosa (assembly GCA_029206835.1). Classification (NCBI taxonomy): domain Eukaryota; kingdom Metazoa; phylum Chordata; class Amphibia; order Anura; family Ranidae; genus Rana; species Rana muscosa. The sequence continues at coordinate 416,648,610 of CM055127.1, read as the reverse complement.
GGTTCCCAACCTCAGTCCTCAATACCCCAACAGGTTTTGGCTCTGTATTTATGACAGCAATTTTATCTAAGGTCGGCCATACACGAGTTGCAGGAAAGTCATTGGTTTGATTTCCCCCATCAACATAGACAGTGTTGATGCGGGAATCCCTCCTGCCAGGCCATTGTCTTCTCCCGGCGGAGGGAGAGGGAAGCCGTCCCCACCGGGAGAAGACCAGTGACTACTATCTAATATTGTTTTGGTAGCGTATTCACTACTCCAGATACAGCAGTCCATGTACAATGGCTGAGCCCGAACCTACCCCCCCTTTTCCAAATTTACTTTTGCTAGCCGCTATAGCAGCCACTAGCGATATTCGCAGATAAACCCAGCATGATAAACCCCGCAGATAAACCTGGCAGTATTGATCAACTTGGTACTTTCAGCCTGCCCATACACAGTTCAAATCTCTGCCGGTTCCTACTGAACTGGCTGAGATTCAAACCATAGTAGCCTATGGGAAATTCCCAAAACATGGCCTGTTAAGGGTATTTGAGAACTGAGGTTGGGAACCACTGGTATAAGGAATTAAGAGATGTGGATATTGAGGGAAAAAAAACCATTTAGGGCTTGTTCACACTAGTGGTTGGGGTGGGGGGACCCCACCCAATGCTTTAGCCATGCTTTTACCGCCTCCCCAACTGCTACCCTCTTTAAGTGCAGAGGCAACGACCAGGTGTGTGTGGACAACACGCCTGTAATGCTTTGCTTCACGGCCTTGGCAGGAATTATACCCCCGGTCACACTTTAGTGAATGGAGGTGCTCTGCAACTGCCCCACAATCATATGCAATGCAAGTTCAGGGTTCCAAAGCGTTGAAGCAGGTGGTGGGGAGGCAATATGATGCCTATTAAACAATCTCAGACGAGTGATCCGAATGCAGATCAGTGTGAACAAGCTCTTAATGATTTTCACTGAATAGAAAACTTTATATACACATCACTTCATCTGGTGTCCACATATAAGGCTCGGTTCACATATGAGCCACATGCGGCTCACAGCAGGGGTCCGGTGTGCGTGCTGGTTCACAGTATCGGGTCCGATTTCAGCCCGAATTTTTGGGCTGAATTAGGATCTGAAACGGACCAAAAGACGCACTTTGTTTTTCTGAAAAATGCGCCGCACCTGCTGCGGAGATATGTGAATCGGCTCCATAGAGACCTGGACAAAATCTCCTGCTATTGCGAATTGGATGCGGGGATTCCGTATCCATTTTGCATAGGTGTGAACCCAGCCTCTAAGTCTTTTCACTTGGTCCTCCTGCCAGACTGCTTATCCAGTTCCATGGCTATCTGCCTAGATAGTATAATGACACTTTGGTCAGCCTCTAGATATGGTTACTGTGCACCTCAAAAATAATGTGTTTACTTTTCCAGCAACAAGTTCCACAAAACTGGAAGACTTGAGTTATCTGGACGTACAGCGAAATGCTCCTCTACGCACCTCCATCCGAATGCCCTGGCATAACACAGCAGGAACGCGTGTGCAGCAGGAAATTAAAGGTAAGAAAATCTATGTCTTGCGTTTTCAACCTAGGTCTAGGTGTAGATATGGGCCTGAATGCAGTAAAGATTCTGTTTTTTTATGCCAGGTTCTTTTGGATTTAAATCATTTAGAACCTGCCTTTATGAACCTGCAAAGCAGTTGCCTGCATTTTTAGCACTGCTCCATGCAAAAATCTATACTTTCCTCATCCCTGCATCTCTAACCCATTCTGTCAGCTGTTATATTTTCTTTACATGGTGAAGTTAGTTGTACTAACCTGAGTCCCCCAACCAAGTCCCTTGCTGATGCCATTTACGTCTGCGTAGACCAGGGTTTCTCAACTCCAGTCCTCAAGGCGCCCCAACAGGTCATGTTTTCAGACTTTCCATTATTTTGCACAGGTGATTTGATCAGTTTCACTGCCTTGTAATTACCACAGCCGTTTCATCTGAGGGAAATCCTGAAAACATGGCCTGTTGGGGGCGCCTTGAGGACTGGAGTTGAGAAACACTGGCATAGACTACTAATTCCGCACCACCAGCTAACCCTCGCTGTTTGGTCCATCTCACCAAAGCTGGCCATTGACCAATCAAAAATTGGCCAGTTCAGCAGGACCCAGATGAATTTGAATCCCTCTATGGGCAAGCTGGTTGTATTGTGATTCTGGGGAAACCTCCCGGTGTTGGAATACAATGGCACAGCAGAAGGGATTCCCCCATCCACACTGACTGTGTTGTTGGAGAAATCAAGTGATTTTCTTTCCTTCAACCCGTGCCAAAGCACTTCATTCACAAAGGAGGAGTGTGATGGGCCTAGCACCACATCAAGAGGCATGCCGACTAAACCAGGAAGAGCTGGCTGGTCTCTTGTTCATGCCATAATCAGTATGGTGGCATGGGAATCGAGAGGTGACAGAGAACCAGAGGATCTCAGTGGGACAACGCTGGATCCTCTGGGCGGGGGAGTATAAGTAATAAAAGCAACGGACCACTCAGAAATTGGGGAGGGTGGGTGGCGAGTGAAGATCCTCTTTAAGAAGACCATCTAGTACTTGGATTGTCAGGGGAGACCTTTGCAATGTTTTCTGGGGGGGGGGGGGGCAAGGACCAGTCATCAAGCCCAAGCTTTGCTGTCCTGATGGACAGGTTGGCGTCCTCAGTCCAGAACCTCGCACTTCCTAGTTCTTTGGGAAAAAATGCAGCCACCACATTTAAAGACTGGTAAACTCCAATATATAACATTTTTGTTCTTGGGCTTAGATAAACTTTAAAGAAGATTGGTGCTTCTATTATAATATCCCAACCAAATTCCTAAACATGCACATATTTTCGGGTCAGTTTTGATGGAAGTCAATTAATGGGCCGGTATGTTTTATATGGAAAGAGAAAACCAGAGCATCTGGAGGAAACCCACACAAATACGGCAAGAATTTACTTTTTTGCAGATAGTCTCCTTTGTGGGAATCAAACCCAGTTTCCCCAAGGAAGAAGTGCTAACCACTTAAAGCCCCTTAAGCCCATATTAAAAAAATGCATACAAATTTTGGAATGCAAATTGCAAATGGTCTTCATTTATTTGGGGAATAAAACTGTTAGCTTGGCAAAAATGGCCTAATATGATGAATTTGCACACTTCACTGCACTTGGCAGTCTTCAGGAAAACTGGCTGCCTGTGCAGTTTGCCCCTGTAGTCCGCTTTTGTTGTGTCATTTACAGGGGCTTGATCACATTGCCTCATTGTAATTTAACTCTGGCTTGTCTGATGTTGGCAGAACCGTTTTTGTGTTTGGTGACGTTGTCTGGGAATGGAGGAGTTAACAGTTCGTTTCTTGTTTTTCTCCACTTTGCAGCACGCTTTGTCCCCTACAAGCCACAGGACATTCTCTTGAAGCCGCTGTTGTTTGAAGTGCCAAGCATAACAACGGACTCAGTGTTTATTGGAAGGGGCTGGCTCTTTCAGGAGACGGAGGAAAAGATGAGAAGTTCAGAGCTGCCGGACAACCGCGGAGTAGTAATTGTTGGCTCCGTTGGCTTTGGAAAGACGGCGATCATTTCCAAGCTGGTGGCGCTCAGCTGTCACGGGACCCGTATGCGGCAGATTGCCTCTAGTAGCCCCTCTTCATCTCCTAAGGGTAATGTTGTATGATCTCATGGTGGATCACGCTTCTTTAAAAGAGAGTGCAATGATTACGTGTAAAGTACATTTAATTTGCTCTACATTACTAAAACATAAGTTGGTCTAAACCAGCTTATAAAGCTTAGTGCAGCCAAAATTACAAGCAGAAAAATCAGCACAAGGGACATAACTCAGTCATGGGAGGATGTCTTTTTTGTGTTGATTCCTCTTCTTTTAGTGAAAATTTTCTTCTGTCCTGCTTGACCCCCCACTGCCGTAATCTTCTGGTATAGTGGGGGTTAATAGAGCTAAGGGGCTATTGCATGCTCTTATCAAGAGCGCTCAACTATTTCCACCCAGCTGCTGGGTGTGCTGGCAGTGGTATAACTTCTATGAATGGAGGTGGCGGACCTATGGATGACCTGCCCGTCCTCCATTCATATATCCTTTTCCATTCATAGAAGCTGTACTACGGCTTCTATGAATGGCAGAGCTGGACGTTAAAGGTGGGCATAGTTTTGGGTCTCTTGATAAGAGCCTGTGAATGCCCCTTTGTTGTATTAACCCCCCCCCCCCCGCACACCAGAAAATTACAGGGGTAGGGGGGCAGGACGGAGAATGATTTTCACCAACAGAAGAGGGACCCATCAAAACCTAACTAGCCTATACTTAATTAATTTTAAAGTAATACTAAAGTCTTGCTTTAGTGCCCTGTGTAGGGGTTTTGCACAGGGCAACCCAGATCCCCCTCTTCTTGGGTCCCTCTTCAGTGCACCTGGCTCCCTCCCGTCTGTTGAGTGCCCCCACAGCAAGCAGTTTGCTATGGGGCACCTGAGCCAGGCTGCAGCTCTGTGTGTCCATTCAGACACTAAACCATGGTTCAGCCCCACCCCCTCTCTCTCTTGATTGGCTAACGGAGTTTGACAACAGCGGTAGCCAATGGTGCCACTGCTGTTTCTCAGCCAATCAGGAGGGAGAGTCCCAGACTGACAGGGCACTCGTGGACATTGCTGAATGGCGATGGGGCTCAGGTAAGTATTAGGGGGTTGCTGCACACAGGAGGCTTTTTATCTTAATGCATAGAATGCATTAAGATAAAAGCTTCTGCCTTTACAATCCCTTTAATGTCCCCTCCCCCCTTCTAACACCTATGCTGACTAACCAGTATAAAAAATATGTATTTACTTACCTATTTCCAGCCCGCTTCGGTTTGGTCACGTGATCCCCTGTTTCAGCCAGGAAAGAGGAGTGGAAGCTCGGCAATGGCTGGGAATTCCAGGAGCAGTGATATCACCCATAGGCACCCTGTCCTAACCATTGGGGGCGCTTCTTCCTCTCCCCTGCAGCCACCACTGACTGACACAGGGGAGTCGGATCACGTGACTGGACTGGAGTGGGCTGAATGAAGGTAAGCGTACATCTTTTTTTATAGAGGTTAGCAAGCATAGGTGTTTGCAAGGGTTAGGGGGGAGGGGGGGCGGGGACATTAATAAGACAAGTTGGGCTGTAATTCTACTTTAACACCCATCTACTACTAAAACACTAGGTGTAAACAAAATAGTACTATTAGAGACTGCGTGGAAGCAGAGGCCTCTCTGAAGCTTTCAAATCAGCAAAGCTTATGGTACCTTCTAATTGGAGAATATTAGAGCACTAGATTTGATTCAGCTGGGAGTCTGAGAGACCTCTTCAGAGGGTCCACTGTTTCCACAGTAAGGGCCATTTTGTGCAGCATGTTGGCAGGGGGGCAGGCTTTTCTACTCAGGACGTGGATGTTTTCCAAAGAAAGCAAGTAGTAAGACTTTACACACCTTTTTGATTTGGTGTATTTAGCCGATTTAAACTGAAAACTCAAAATTCCCCAAAAAATGGTGATCCTGCTAGAAATCCAGTGGCATACGAACATCCCATAATGAGCTAAGCATACTGTCTATGCTGCCCTGTAATCCCAAGCAGTGCTGTCAGCCCTACCTGAGTTTTCCCTGCTGGTCTACAGAACACCTCCCCCTCTTTCAACATAAGGGGGAGGTATTTGTACCCGAGCAAGGGCGTACTAAACCCATTTTTGTTGAAAGTTTCCTTTTAAGAAACCGTGATAGGCTTACAATGCAATTTGAATTCTCTCTTGGTGTATAAGAGCCAAGGCATTTATTTTTTTAAATTATTTTTCTCAGTAGCAAATTCGTTTGCCATGAATATCATCTAAAACAGTCTCCTCATTCTGAGTTATAGACTCAGGATGGTATATTCTACATTTATTCAGCCGAATGCTGTACATATACACCGATCAGCCATAACATTATGACCACTGTCAGGTAAAGGGAATATCTCGTTACAATGGCATCTGAAAATAGGTGGAATATATTAGGCAGCGAGTGAACATGTTGTCCATTAAGTTGATGTGGTGAAAGCAGAAAAAAAAATGGGCATCGCAGTTTGTTGTCTATGGGCCTGTGAAGCCCATGGTGACCCAAGTCCACCATGTCCACCGCCAAAAGCTTCTACAATGGTCACATGAACATCAGAACTGGACTACGGAGCAATGGAAGAAGGTGGTCTGGTCTGATGAATCACGTTTTCTTTTACATCATGTGCATGGGGGGGGGGGGGGGTGCGTGTGCGTCACTTACCTGGGGAAGAGATGGCATCAGGATGCGGTATAAGAAGGCAAGTTGGCAGAGGCAGTGTGCTGCTTTGGGCAATGTTCTGCTGGGAAACCTTGTGTCCTGCCATTCAGGTGGATGTTACTTTAGTGTCCATGCCTCGATGGGTCAGGGCTTTTTTAGCAAAAGGGGGCCACACTCAATATTAGGCAGGTGGTCATAATATTATGGCTGATCGGTGTATCGTCAGCCTGCCATGTCCACATATCTTCAGCACTGCTGTCTTTGCTTCATTTTGAGGTACCTGGTTTTGCTGCGGAGAGGCACCCGCTTCTGCCAGGAAAAAGCTCATACTGCCTATAAACCAAGAAGTCTCATTGGAAATAGTGTCTGCCTGCCAGATGCCAAGTCACACTTCCCCTGTTCTGTGATCACTTGACTCAGATGTTTGCCTAAGTCATCTGTTATGTATAAATTAAAAGGGTTTTTAATGTTCAGTAAAATAAATTGACATAAACTTGTGACAATCTTGGGCAGTTCAAACTGGGATGAGGATGTATAAAATAGAGGTGATCGTGCAAACTACATGTCATAATGATCAGTAGATCCAGATATAGGCAGCTGAATTTACATGAGAAAATGTTAACATTTCTTATAAAAGACAAGTACTTCCTGCCCTATTGTTTTTTTAATGTTATGAGTGACCTCACTGAACTGTCCAGTTGGAGGGGGCTCAGGGCTCTGCTCAATGTTCTATGTCAAAAGTCAAATTTGCATTTAAATTGACCCTATAGCCATTATTTAATTTTTCCATCTATTAAATCTTCTGCCCTTGTTTTAACTTTTGGATAGTAAAACATTTTTTTTCTGCCAGTAAAAACCTTATACAGCCTGTTTCTTGTCTGGTCATTAGCCTAGGCTTATGACATCATACACGGCTCTCTCTCTCACTCTGGTAAGAGTTTGTCAGGAAGGGAGGAGGGATGAGCCATAAGAGGGCCAATGAGAGCTGCAGAGCTGGAGGTGTGCCTCTGTGTAAATCCAGGAAGTGAATAGGCAGCAGCTTCAGCTGCCCACAGTTAAAATGGCTGCAGCAAGACTTAGTGGAGGGAGATTTCTGCAGCATAATTGGCCAAGTACAGAATCACAGTATATATAAAATAATATGCAAGTGGGAAGCTTCAGAATGGCAAAGATATTTTTATTACAAATTATGTGAGCAAACTGCAGTTCCTCTTTAACCACTTCCCGCCTGCCGTATGCAGAATGACGGCCGGGAAGTGGTTCTGTTATCCTGACTGGGCGTCATATGACCTCCAGCAGGATAACATGCCGGCGCACCCGTGGGAGGCCCGCAGCGCAGCGATCGCGGCGTGTCAGTCTGCCGCATCTCCGATCATGATAAAGAGCCTCTGTCAGAGGCTTCTTACCATGTGATCAGCTGTGACCAATCACAGCGTGAACCAGGAAGTGCCGGTAAACAGCTGTCCTCGGTTCGCGCTGACAGGGAGAGCCGATTGGCGGCTCTCCCGGTCAGGGGAGGGGGGGGGTCTGTGCTGACACTCGGCACATTGATTATCGTCACAGCCCCCTCAGATCTGCCAATCCGCTACCAATCAGTGCCCAGCAGTGCCCCAATAATAAATACTGCCAGTGCCCAACACAGTGCCAATTAGAGCCCATTACAGTGCCAATCAGTGCCCAGAAGTAACACCTGTCAGTAACTCATCAGTACCTCATCATCGGTGCCGCCTGTCAGTGCCACCTATCTGTGCCCATCAGTTCGGCCTATCAATGCTGCATATTGGGCCTTTTTTTAGTTTGTTTAGCAAAAAATAAAGACCTCAGAGGTGATAAAATACCACCAAAAGAAAGCTCTATTTGGGAGAAGAAAATTATAAAAATTTAGTTTGGGTACAGTGTTGCATGAGCGCGCAATTGTCATTCAAAATGTGAGAGCGCTGAAAGCTGAAAATTGTCCTGGGCAGGAAGGGGCAAGAGTGCCTGGTATTGAAGTGGTTAAAGTGACACTACAAAAAAAAAGATGGGAATATGGTGGACGGATGGTGGTACCTTTGTTCCAATTTATAGAGAAATGAAATGCCCTCCAATTTTGTGGGACTTTATGAATGGCAACACAGACAATATGCTCCAGGAAATATAAAAAATAATACAAAACTTTATTGGGCTACAGTAAAAATAATTAAAATATTGCACCTAGGAATGATGTACAATGGTTACAGCTCAGAAATGGGAGCATAACCTCAGACAACCAAGAAAACTACAGGAGCAACCAACACGTTTCGGATATTGCGTATCTTCTTCAGGGATGCTTGTAAAATGTTTGTCACTAAAGTGACTTTACATGTATCCCATGCAGATATGCTGCCATTAATAGAAGTGTAAAGCCTTGTACACACGGCCGGTTTTCCCTGCAAGAACCGGCAAGAAAACTGCTTGCAGAGCTTTCTTGCCGAGCTTTCTTGCCGAGAAAACCGGCCGTGTGTACGAGGCTTTCATGTTTCTCGTCAAGAAAACTGCCCAGAATCTCGACAAGAAAAAAAGAAGGCCTGCTTTCTTTTTTCTCGTCGGGATTCTCGTCGGCCTGTTTCCTGACGAGAAACCCGAGTGTGTGTACACTTACCTGTCGCCGTGGAAACCCGCGCATGCTCGAAATGACTTTGACGCATGCGTGGTAGCTTCCTAGGCATAGGTAGGGTGTAGCAAGATGGCGGCGACGGCATCGACTGTGACGAGCGCACGCTCGTCGTAGTCGATGACGTCACCGCGTTCGTGCCATTCAAAAGAACGGCGGTTCTTTTGAAAGGTACGTGTGTACACTCGGCCGGGACAAGATTCTTGTCCAAGAATCTCGTCAGGAAAAACAACAAGTTTTTTCCTGACGAGATTCTCGGTCGTGTGTACGAGGCTTCAGTGGTTGCTAGAAATGAAACAGGGGAAATGAAATACCACACTTGCAATGACGGCGCCCTGGAGAGGAGGGGGAGAGGAGCAAGGCTTCGGGCGGCCGCATCGCTGGACCGTGAGACAGGTGAGCGTTTGTTTATTAAAAGTCAGCACCTAAACTTTTAATAAACTTAAACAAGTGGAACTCCGCTTTAAATACTTGACTTTATCATTGGCTTTGGGAGTCAATTTCCAACATCCGTTTGTAAAAATGGTGGTTTAGATTTCCAGCCACTTTAATGGGGCTTGCAGTGATTCGTCGATCAGTATTATTTTATTGGTTAACTTACATGCTGCCATTGATGAAAATATTCCTAATAATTTATTTCTTTTTTGAACAGGTATTGACCACAGTCAGGAGATCCCTCTGTCTCAGACATCACCACTGAGCCTAAATATGTGCGGGTCAACAACTATGAAAACATTGGGATCCAGAGGAAGTCCTGAACACCAGAAAACGATGGACGAATCCTTGAAACACATGGCCTCAAAGGTTGCAGCTTTTCCTAATTTATATTTTATCCCTGCTATGAAAGATTGGTTACCATTGTTTATTGTACACATGTTGCACTTTTTTACATAAGCCTATTTGCATTCTGTACGATAGCATTTACCCACACTGGAAATAAAATAGTGTTGTGGGTCATTTTTGAACCCTTGTAACAAATGTGTCATCTATAATAAACCTCCTTTTTCTCTTTGCAGGTAGTTGCCTATCACTACTGTCAAGCTGATAACACATATACTTGCCTGGTGCCGGAGTTTGTGCATAGTATTGCTGCCTTGCTGTGCCGGTCACATCCGCTGACAGCCTACCGGGACCTTCTCATAAGAGAACCCCACTTACAGAGCATGCTCAGCCTGCGATCCTGTGTGCAGGACCCATTGACTGCCTTCAGAAGAGGAGTTCTGGAACCTCTGACAAACCTGCGCCGAGGTATGCAGGAAAGGGGTGATGGAAGGGCGATGTGCTGCAGATTCTTTCTACAAGTCGAGTCATTCGTTTTATCAAAGTACATTTTACTGCACTACGTTAAATTGTTTATGCTATAAAAGTCAGGGCACTGTTGCTTTGAAAAGAGTGTAAGTGAACATGCTTAGGAGAGTTGAGAGCAGAGGGGTGACATCATTTTGGTGCTGCTCCTTCAATGTTCTGCATTGGGCTGGAGCAGGTCATGGACCAGATAGAATTTCTTTAGGACCCCTTCACACGTGTGGTCCAGTGTGGTACACTCATTGGGGCTGATTTACTAAAACTGGAGAGCGCAAAATCTGGTGTAGCTCTGCATGGTAGCCAATCAGGGAGGAATCAGATAAGCGGAAGTTCCACTTTAATTTTTTTTTTTTACCTTAATGCATTGTATGCATTAAGGTAAAAAACCTTCTGTATTGCAGCATTTACCACCACCTTATGCTTACCTGAGCCCGATCTAGATCCAGTGCTGTGCCCAAGAGCTGCAGCTCTCTCCGCTGTCTCCCTCCTCTCAGGGCAGATTGATGGCAGCGGAAGCCATTGGCTCCCACCACTGCCAATCAAATCCTGTGAGGAGGGAGTGGGCCCAAGCTGCCCTGTCTGTGCCTATAGATGCAAACAGGGCGGCTTGGTAGTAAGTGCCCCCATAGAAAGTGGCTGAAGAGGAAGATCCAGGAGCGCCAACAGGGGACCCCAGAACAGTAGAATCAGGGTTGCTCTGTCAAAGCCATTGAACAGAGCGGGGAAGTATAACCTGTTTATTATTTTAATAATAAAAAAAAAAAAAACTCAAGCTTTAATATCACTTTATCTCCCTCTGTATACCCTCATCTCTCCTGAACTAGGCACATGAAGTCTGTTTTATTTTCAGTCTAAATAGTCCAATAAGCATTCAATGCAGAAAGGTACAATCCCTGTTCAGATCAAAATTGCTAAAGCTCTGCTTTAAATTGAAAAACACTTCAACTCCTTGGGCGAAGTGTCACAAAATATGAATTGCAAAAGTATTGCCTGTTCTGAATTTTGCTTTACTAATAAAGATTTAATTTGTAATAAATGATCATCTTGAGAGGACGCCTCTTGTGATAATTTTGATGTCCCGATTTTAATAAAAAGCTCTCATTTCACAGAACGGAAGATCCCCGAAGAAGAATTCATCATTTTGGTAGACGGCTTGAATGAAGCGGAATTCCATAAGCCTGACTATGGTGAGACCATTGCCACATTTATCAGTAAAATCCTTTCCTCATTCCCATTATGGATGAAGATGATTGTGACAGTGCGGGCTAATTTTCAGGTATGGAGACTCTACACCTTTTCATTTTTTTTTTTTTTTACATTATGATAACTACTCCACATTAAAACCTGAATTTCCAGTGATTGAGGTCAGAAAGAGGTTATGTATTTTTAGAGCAATGCTGTAATCTGCAGCAAGTGTGTTCATGTTGTTACTAATGTGATATTATTTTTTTAGCCAACTTCTTAGAGACACAGAAAAAATGCCTTTTATAGCATGTCGTTTTTAAGGAACTCTTCGTCAAATATTGTCATATACCGTATATACTCGAGTATAAGCCGACCCGAGTATAAGCCGAGGTACCTAATATTACCCCAATAAACCGGGAAAGCTTATTGAGTCAAGTATAAGCCTGGGGGGGGGAAATGCAGCAGATACTGTAAGCAGAAAAGAGGGTCAACAATGCCCATTTGCATGCCTCACTGTGCCCATTGCCACCTTACTGTGCCCATTGCCACCTTACTGTGCCCATTGCCACCTTACTGTGCCCATTGCCTTCTCACTGTGCCACCTTACTGTGCCCATTGCCACCTTACTGTGCCCAGTGCCCGAGTCAGTGTACCTGAAAATCTTCTTAGACTGCGAACGGCGGCCATTGTTTAAATATTGCGGCTTACTCCTGATCTTGTTCCGTGATAGGCGTTTCCAGCAAGCACTGTGTTGAGTGTTCCGCCTATCACGGAGGTCCTCTCATTCTTGAACTCCGTTTCTCAGCAGGCACTGTGTTCAGTGTTCCGCCAATCACGGACGTCTTTTCATCCTCGGACAAGAGACCGTCCATGATAGGTGGAACACTGAACAGTGTCTGCTGGGAAACGGATCCTGAGAATGAGAGGACCTCTGTGATAGGCGGAACACTCAACACAGTGTTTGCTGGAAACACCTATCACGGAAGGGACCAGGAGTAAGCCGCGATATTTAAACAATGGATGCCGCCTGCAGTCTAAGAAGATTTTCAGGTACTGACTCGAGTATAAGGCGAGGGTTGTACTTTCAGCCCTAAAAAAAGGGCTGAAAAACTCGGCTTATACTCGAGTATATACGGTAACCAAATCTTTTAATAAAAATGACACCCCTTAAGAATCGCTCCATTCAGAATTAAGGTGCCTACAAAAGAGCCCATCCAACCGCCTTATGCCTTGTACACACGATCGGAATTTCCGATGAAAAAACTCATTTTTTTTCATCGGAAATTCCGGCCGTATGTGGGCCCCATCTGACTTTTTTCCGTCTGAGTTTAGAAATAGAACGTTTTATTTTTTTCCGATGGAAAAAAATCCTATGGGAAATTCCAATCGTCTGTGTGGAACTCCGTCGGAGAAAAAATCCACGCATGCTCAGAATCAAGTCGACGCATGCTCGGAAGCATTGAACTTAATTTTTCTTGGCTCGTCGTAGTGTTGTACGTCACTGTGTTCTTGACGGTCGGAATTTTGTCTGACAGTGTGTATGGAAGACTGATGGAAGACAGCTTGAACCGAATTACAACGGGAAATTCCATCGGATTTTATCCCATCGGAAATTCCGATCGTGTGTACAGGGCATAAGTCTTTCAGTTCTTCTTCCAAGAAGCAATACCTAGTGCACTGCATTCTATTTTTTCGGTAATCTAGTGATTCTGAAGCATGTTCCTTACTGCCACATGTATACAGAAGGCTGTTGTTGCTACTGTCCAGTTGGTTTATTCTATGCATTTCAATGCAGCCAAATTTCAAGAGCTCCCTAGTGGTGTGGCGCTATCTGCTTCCTGAAATGTGTGCTGTTGAAATTCTTCTCTGTTTATCTCCAATTAGATTTAAACTTCCAAGGCAAGTTGGATTGTGGTTTCTGAGTGAAAGAAACTCCTTGGTTTCAGTAATTTGTTTTGTCAGGCTTTCTCTAATTGATGGAAAGCAAGATACAGATAATGCATCTGGGAATATCTCTGTTGCTTAACATACGAGGTTACAAGATAGGGTTCCCCTAATACTGTGAAAGGGAGTAGGGTGGACTGATGCAATGTAACTTCTGCCTGGAAGGCAATATTCACTATATATTTCTAGGCTTAAAATACACTGAAGTCAGGATTAAAATATATTCTATTTAAGTCTGTATTTTTAACTCAGAAAAGTACCTTATGTTGCTAGAAAGGTGATTTGAGTGACTCTAGAATATCCAGCACCTCATCCCTGGTATCGAGAGTTGAAAATGGCAGAAGGATGGGATTATGGCAAGAAGGATGGGATTATGGCAGAAGGATGGGATTATGGCAGAAGAATGGGATTATGGCAATGCTCTCATCCTCCTTCAAATCTACAAAAAAAAATGTCTGCTGTGATCCAACTTCTCATTGGAGGTTGGCTCTCTTTGTTCTCCATGGTTCCACTGTCTGTAGGAATGTAGGCACTCTGCCTTGCATGCTCCCAAGGTGGACTATGGGATTTGTAGCGTGAATGGAGCAATTACTGGGTGGGTAAAAGGGCGAGATTTGGTAGGACTTGTGGAGGGTGTTGCAAGGAGGCAGAAAAACACAGTAAAAAATGATGTCACGAAAAATAGATTTGAGAGCCATTAAAGAGGAATTCCACCCATACTTGTTTTTTTGCTCCCCAGTTTACCTGATGCTGAGTTGGCCACACTTGAGATACTCACCCACACAGAGGATCAAAGGTTGTCCTGCTGAGATTCTCTTCTCTGCAGCCGCCGCCGGGTCCCGTATTGCCATGTTCACCTGTGACATCATCCGAAGCCTGCGACTTTTCTAGGTTCTGACGCAGCCTACCGATGATGGGCAGCTAGGCCCGCCTCCTCCTCCGTTAGTAAATGGGAGTGACGTTGCATATCCCAGGAGGTGCCTGGGGCACTGACGTCATTCGCCTATGTGAATGGCGGAGCTGCCGAAACGTAATTTAAAAAAAGGAACTGGTAAAACAAACGGAAGAAGAACCTGATATACAGTTGAACCTTGGATTACGAGCATAATCCGTTCCAGGAGAATGCTCATAATCCGAAGCACTCGCATATTAAAGCGAGTTTCCCCATAGAAGTCAATGGAAGCAAAAATAATTTAGTTCCGCATTGACTTCTATGGTATGCAATACCGCATGTGGCCAGAGGTGAGGGGGCGCAGGAGAGCCTCAGGCTTGGGGACAGCTCAGCTGAACTCGGAAAAGGCTCAGGAACTGAGTATTTCTGAGTTTTTCCGAGTATTTCCAAACGGCTTCGATCGGCTCCGGTGCCCCCCCACCTCTTGGCAAATGCGGTACTGCACACCGCTGTGGCTTGAATCCTGCTAGTTTCGCGAAACAACACTCGCAAACTGAGTCGGGAATAAAAAAAAATGCTCATATTGCAAAATGCTCATTAACCGCGTTACTCGCAATCCGAGGTTTCACTGTATATGCAATGGCGGGGGTGGGCAGGATGCAGAGAAGCCAAGTCAATGGAATGGATATAGATCCGCTTTAAGTAGTGGATGTGTATGGATTATTTTTGGAGAATAAAGATCTCGTTTGGTGTCACTTTAAATTTCCATTTTTACTTGAGTGCACCCTTAAACCATATCCCCCTCAACGTGCACTTCATTGGTAACACAATTAATAGCATATGAGAGGGAATTGCTTATTTTCAGAACTGCTGGGCTCCTATCCCCAAAAACCCTCTGAATCCTTCCCAGGCAGGCAGACATCACCGCAAGGTATTTCCAGCAAAATAATTACCTTGCCAGAACAATCTCTCCAGTACTTCGGTGTGTCAGTTTTTCTCTCTAAGCCGCCGTTATTATGGCCTTGCTGGTAATCCCACTTCACTTGCCAAAATACCTCTAAGTCGTTGTTGATCCTGGCGATTACATTACTTGCTCGTGTTTGTCTGCCAGGCAATTTACTAAATGCAATTTGAGGGAATGGAAAAGTGTTAGGCGTTCTGGAGAGACACCGGGCAAAATGATGTGGTTTTGTCACACGCCTGATGTTCAGCAGATTAATTTTTCATGTAAAGAAAGCAGCTTACCATCTGCCGGGCTTGGGAGCCAAAGTTTCATCTACCTGCGGCTCTGCAGCTGCTGATTAGCTGCTTAACTGGCATCTCCTGCACATGCTGGGCTCTGCAGTTCCTCTGTAGCTGCAAAGCATAAATTGCCTACAATCATTGTATGCCATTTTTAGGAGCCTGAAACCCTTTTTTTTTTTTTTTTTTTTTAGGGCACCGTTTCTAAATATTAGCATAAAGGATAACTTTAGGCAATCCATGAATGGCTAATGCTGTATTGACTACATTACGGGGGGGGGGGGGGGAGGGGAAGAATCTGATCAAGGGGTGGTATATAAACGTTGGGGTTGATTTACTAAAACTGGAGAGTGCAAAAGCTGGTGCAGCTGTGCATTGTAGCCAATCGGCTTTTAACTTTAGCTTGTTCAATTAAGCTTTGACCAAAAAAACTGGAAGATGATTGGTTTCTAAGGAGATCTGCTTTAGATTTGGCGCACTCCAGTTTTAGTAAACCAACCCCATTGCCCTGCTCTTTTTATTGGTTTTAAGGTGTTTGTAAAGATAAAACTAAAGCGGAGGTGCAGCAAGATTTATTTATTTTTTTAAGTCAGCAGCTACTAACAGTGTAGCTGCTGACTTTTAATAAGGACACTTACCTGTCCTACTCGCCCGCAATGTCGGTCCCGCCACGGCGATCGATCGCTGCTGGCAGGTCCCGGCTCCTCCATCCTGACTAAGGGAAACAGTTGCGGCTTCACTTCCCGGTTCCCTACTGCACATGCGCGAGCAGCGCTACGCGTCTTTCACTGGTCCCCCGCTGTGTTCTGGGAGCCGTGCGTTTCCCAGAACACAACGGGGGAGGGGGACCGGGAAGTGACGCACTGCCCGCAGTCTACCCGCAGTGTACATTCCCGGAAGTGGGTGCAAATACCTGTCTTAGACAGGTATCTGCACCCCCCTCCCCCCTGAAAGGTGCCAATTGTGGCACCAGGGGGGGGGGGGGGAAATCCGATGAGTGAAAATTCCACTTTAGGGTGGAGCTCCGCTTTAAGATACCATGGAAAATAACATGATGTCCCCCCCTTATTTCTTAGGTCCCATTTACACCTGTGCGTCGCGCTAATGGTGGTGAGCCTCACGCGGTGTTTACTGTGCATTTTACACCTGAAAAACACGCATCTGCTGGCTGTGTTTTTGGAGTGAGAGCTAAAGAATTAATGGCATTTCAAGCAATATGCACATTTTGGTGCGTTTTTTGCACATTCCTGAAACTCGCAGGTGTGAACGGGGCCTGTTTTTTCAAAGTGATTTCTCAAGAAAATAAAGCATTGAGACCTGGATGGATGGAGAGAAGATCCACTTGGTGACATGTTGGTGACATGGTCCCTTTAAGTGATAACATTTTTTAATGTTAATGATGCCTTTAACAAATGTATGCTTTTAACAAATCATTTTTTTTCCTTTTTAATTCCAGGAAATAACAACTTCACTGCCCTTATCCAAGATTTCCTTAGATGATTTCCCAGAGAACAAAGAAATCTACAATGACCTGAGCGCTTATATACAATACAGAAACAGCACTAGCCAGGAAATTGCAAACAATATCTCTATAAATGGCAAAACAGATGCCAGCAGCATCGGTAAACTGACGGACCACCTGGTGACACGAAGCCAGGGCTCCTATCTCTACCTGAAGCTCACGCTGGATCTTTTTGAAAAAGGCCACCTAGTCATCAAGAGCTCCAGTTACAAAGTGGTGCCGGTTTCCGTGTCGGAGCTGTATTTGCTCCAGTGCAATATGAAGTTTATGACTAATTCCGCCTTTGAGAAAGCACTTCCTATTCTGAACTTGGCTCTGGCCTCATTACACCCCATGACAGATGAGCAGATTTTCCAGGCCATCAACGCGGGCTGTGTTTATCCTGAGCAGAACTGGAAAGACTTCCAGCAGCGGATGGAACTTCTCTCATCCTTTTTGATAAAAAGAAGGGATAAGACACGTATGTTCTGCCACCCGTCTTTCAGGGAATGGCTAGTATGGAGAGCCGATGGAGAGAGTACGCAGTTCCTGTGTGAACCGCGGTAAGGAGAAACGCCATGTAACGATTTATACACAGAAACTTCTTGCTAACTTTTTTACATAGGAAACTATAAATTTTACACATGGGGTTAATTTATAGGGTGATCTCTGGTAAACCATGAGAATTCGTATTAAAATAGAACCACAGATCTTGTGAGAGATTCAACAAGATTTGTAGACTTTGGTGATACTACTTTAAAGTGAAATTGAAGATTCACTATGCTACAGAGATGGCTTTTCCCTGAGGCCGGGTTCACACTGGTCCGACAAACGCTCCGACATTGGGAGCTCATGTCGCATGACGTGTGAAAATCAATGTTTCCCTATGGGAGCCATCTTAACTGGTCCGACACAAGTCGGTCCGACTTTGAAAATGCTCCCTGTACTACTTTGGTCCGACTTTGATCCGACTTCAGCCCATTGAATATCATTGAAGTCGGATCAAAGTAGGATCCTTGTCCTAACCATCCGACTTTTGACATCCGACATGGTGATTACAGCAGCAGTAAAAGGAATTTATCTCACCCTGGGATTGTTTTGATTGGTCAAAGGACAAGTCAGACTATCACAAAGTCGGATCAAAGTGGTATCATCCTGTTCATGAAAGTCGGATGGATGTCGGACCAATGTAGGATCAATGTAGGACTGATGTCGCAGAGAAAAGTAGGATGAAAGTTGTATGACTGACGTGTCGTACCAGTGTGAACCCAGCCTAAATCAGTGTTTCTTACCTTATCTTCAACTCCCCCTGTATGTTCAGGAATTTTGCTCAATAGGAACAGCTGCGTTCATTATTGATTCAGTGCAGCCAGTAAATCACTTCTAGAATATTAAGGGAAATCCTAAAAACTTGACCTGCTGGGAGGTATCCAGCCCTAAACAACAGCTGTTCTCAGCAACTAGCAGCAATACTTGGGTAAGTTTTGAATCTTGTTTACCGGCTTGATGCCCACCCACTGTAGTTTTACTGCGAGCAGCTGGTAACTGCAGGTGGGGCGACATACTGGTACATTGGAAATTTTAGATAAACCCTCGGCACAATGCTATATACCCTTTCTAGCAAACTTTGCAATACCAAACAGGGATTTTTAGTTCGCACATATTTCAATACATGTTTAAGCTGGCCGACTGCGGCAAAGTAAATCCCTCTATGGCCAGTCCTACTTTGCTCTGCAAATGCTACTGTGGACACAATGCCAACATGGGGCAAACTTACACAAACTGGGGGAGAGCTACTAGGTCTGGTCACTGACCTACAATGCAATAGAAAAAAGATGTATGCCTGTGCTACAGGTACAGTGACGCCTTTCTTCCGGGTTTTGGGTGCGCATGCGCACACTTTCTGCCTATCCATGCTGTGATTGGGCACCGTATGAGTTTGGCAGCTTTTTTTCATCCAATTATTTTGGCTGAAGTCAGCTGATTGGCTGTGGCCAATCAAACACAATTTACAAAACCCATAGTTCTTTGTACAGAGAACAGCGATCTGGTAAAGCAGGGAGAAAAAAAAACAGACAGATTGTAAAGTAAAAGTAGCACATACCACACATCGTTGGGCACACAGTTAAACCCCCCCTCAAGATGTTAATACCCTTCCCAGCCACTGTCATTATTACAGTGTCGGTGTACAGTATTATCACTCATCACTATATTAGTGTCACTAGAGATCTCAGCGACCCTCCCAGATAGTGTCTTTTAGCGCCAGATTGCCCGGCACCCAATCACAGTCACACTATAAGTCGCTGATCACCGCCATTAACTGTAATGGCGGTATAATTCCAGTATATGTACCATAGTTTGTAGACACACAAAACAATTAATATACACTTATTGATGTTTTTTTTTTTTTTTTTTTTTTTTTTTTTTTTTTACCAAAGACGTGGCAGAATAGATTTTGGCATAAATTTCTAAAGAAATGTTTTTGTTTTTTTGGATATGTTTTATAACAAAAAGAAAATATCGGATTTTTTTTTTCAAAATTGTCAGTCTTTTTTTGTTCATGTTACAAAAAATAAAAAAACCCAGTGGTGATCAAATACCACCAAATTAAAGCTCTATTTGTGTGAAAAAATTATAAAAATTTCATTTGGGTACAGTGTTGCACGACCATGGTAATTAAAGTAGTGCAGTGCTGAATAGTACACAATCCCTTACTTACTAGCTTCTGCTCCCTCCAGTCCTTAAGATGTTTCCTATTACCGCTGTTCTGAGCTCATTTAGGAAATCCTTATGAATGAGCCTTCATGCGACCTCTAAGGGCCCTTAGGAAGCTTCCGTGTCATCACCCGGCGTGATGGTGCCGTTTCCTGTAGGATGGATTTGCCGGTAGCAGGACTAGTCAGGGATATCCAAGGAGGAGAGTCCTGGGAGGTAAAATTTGGCAGCTGGTATTCAAATCCATAAAGTTAAACTAAATTTCAATTTGTAACTTTTTTAGTACTCATAAGGGAAATAAAGGAAGTGTGCGGTATATTTTATTAAGGTACAGTGAATATATACTAGAAAACATATTAACCTACAGCATTTTAATGTTGGCTTAAACATGTTGCCTAAAACTATCCACCATTCCTCTTCCACAGTGTCACAGTACATAGAATTTATTAGAGGTTTGTGATTGTGTGCTGCATTGCATTTCCCATATAACTATTATGTCGCAGCACATATAGCTCATTAGGTGCAGAAGCCTGGATCTTGACTGTCTTGCATTATTATAATTTTGGTCCAACACTGCACAACTCCATCGCACAAAATATTGATGAACTCATTTTCTAAAAAAAAAAAAAATTATGTGGCATGGATTGTGCGACTTTGTGTGTTGAATTTTGAGACTTTTTAAACATTTGTTGCAATAGCAACGTCTTCCTGTGTAACCACTTGACGACCAACGATGTACCAGTACGTCCCTGGACTTCAAGTGGTTATACCAGGATGATACCTTCAGTTGCAGGCATTATCCCAGTACCGTTTTTTAGAGCCAACGGTTGGCTCTCTTGTAAAAGCAATCAAACTTGCTAACTAGCTGCTGGATTGCTTTGACAGGCAACAGGAGGGGATGTTGTGCGCCACATCCCCCCTTCCGCAGCTTGATCGAGCTGTCCTTTCCCGCCGGGACACCCAATCGACCAGCCGGCACCTCCCCAGCACGCCCATAGCATAAGTAAACACATTTTTGAGAAATTTATGAGAATATTCATCACTCTGTCCCTTTTTATACGAGTTCTCTGGAATGCTTTTTTCTAAATTGCAAGCCGTTTTCTGTCTGTTAGTAGCAAGTGTAAAGTTAATATCCTATCGCAGCAACTATTGGAAAAAGGGCTAGTAATTACACTAGGCCACCGAGAGTGCCCTCTAGTGTATAGTCTGTAAATCTCTGTATTTTATCTCTTAACAAAAAATGATAGGGCAAGTTTGTAAAGTCACTGCAGTAATAACTAAAAAATATAGTATGTTTTTTAATTTTCCTTTAAATAGGGCAGTATACCTTTCATACCATGTTCCTAAATTTTTTTTTTTTACTTCATTCTAATATAGTAATGTTTTCTGTCCTTTTGTTTTCAGAAGCGGACATGCCCTATTATCATTCATGTTTTCTCGACAAGAAGGAAAATTAAATCGGCAGCAGACCATGGAATTGGGTCACCACATCTTAAAAGCTCACATATTTAAGGTACTGTTGTGATTTGCAGCGTGAAATGTTTTGAACTATATGGTATTAAAGGGTATTTCTATTTTTCAGGAAACCACAATGTTATGTATTCTCATTTACGCAACATGTCTAATAAAAAAATAAAAGTATTCTTTAACTTTTTAGATGTTTCCAAGGAGAAGGTTCAAAATAAAGGTGTGTTGTGCTACAGTGATTGATATTAAACATACTGAAAAACAATTATAAATAAATATACAGTCCAGAAAAAGCAGTCTCTCAAATGGGAACATAATGGTCAAATGGCAAATGCCATGATTCAACTGTGGAGAAGTGTTAAAAATGCTATAGGTATTAAAGAGTATAAAGATCGGTGCCTTCGTCCCATCAATTTATTGTATAGGGAAAAATAGAGGCTTCAATGGACTATATCGGCACCATATGAAAAACTAGATAGACAGTTCAAGATATGAGTATAAAAGTTTTTTTTTATTACACAGATATTGAAATGACAAAATTTAACCATGTTCACATTCATAAATAAATAGTTGTGACAATCAACAGTTCATACCATTGTGACACAATGGAAAATCATACAGGCATAGCTACATAATATGCAGTGCTCAACATGTTTCGCGTTGATTCCAAAGGGAATGCGCTTGTTCAGGAGCTGAATATAATGTTCTTTTCAATAGATAAAAGCATGAGTTGTCACATAACTATAGATAAGAAAGGACATGGTTAATATAAAATCAGAAGAAATGTGGATATATATATATATATATATATAATTGATTTCACAGATAAAGAAAATTTTAATTTAAATATTCTTTATCTGTGAAATCAATTATAAATATATATATATATATATATATATATATATATATATATATATATATATATACATACACATTTTTTCTGATTTTATATTAACCATGTCCTTTCTTATCTATAGTTATGTGACAACTCATGCTTTTACCTATTGAAAATAACATTATATTCAGCTCCTGAAGAAGCGGATTCCTTTTGGAATCAACGCGAAACATGTTGAGCACTGCATACTATTTAACTATACCTGTATGATTTTCCATTGTGTCACAATGGTATGAACTGTTGATTGTCACAACTATTTATTTATGAATGTTTACATGGTGAAATTTTGTCTTTTCAATATCTGTGTAAAAAAAAAACTTTTATACTCATATCTTGAACTGTCTATCAGTTTTTCATATGGTGCCGATATAGTCCATTGAAGCCTCTATTTTTCCCCATACAATCAACTGTGAATAAGGTTATCCAATCCCTTCACCAAGCGAACATGCCACCACCACCATAGGTTGGACTCTTACCAGAGAGCCTGGACCCTTTATTATGAAGGGTCAAACAGGCTTGATGACTATGTCCCAGTAGGGGGGTCATCAGCAGGGGATGTACAAAGGAACCACGTCAGGAACAGCTCCAGAGCATCCAGGGGACTCCACCCAAACGACGATCATGTAGTTAGTAGGGCTGGGAAAAAAATCGATTTTAATCTTGAATCGAGTTTTGAGCTCAAATCGATTCAGTTTTGAAGAAAATCGATTTTTTTAGATTTATTTATTTATTTTTTTTATTTATTTTTTGAAAAAAAACAAAAAAATTTTTTTTTCCTTCAAAGTTTCCGTAGCAGGACTGCAGGGGGCGTATCCGGAATGGCACTGGGCAGCGTTACCCCAATTACATCTACTCGCTGCAGCCGCCGTCTGCCTACCTGATCAGCGTGTCATGCAGACAGACGGCGGCCATTGCAGTGTTCAAAAGCCGCGCCTCCCGAGTCCTCGTCGTCTGATAGGCGGAACACTCAATTTCACAGCAGGCAGTATTCAGCCTATCACGGACATCCTCTCATCCTCGTCTGTGTTATGAGGATGACCATGATAGGCGGAACACTGAATGCTGGGAAATTGAGTGTTCCGCCTATCACAGACGAGGAGGAGGCGCGGCTTTTGAAAACTGGAATGGCCACCGGTGTAGCAGTAAAATCCGTATACCATGAAAATCTGCATCAGGTACGGGCACAGTGATTGAAGCACGGGCACAGTGAGACACGGGTACAGTGAGGCATGGACACAGTTCAATTCAACTAAGAGTAACCTCAGGATTTTTTGTTGTTTTATTAGCTAAACCCAAATACAGTTTTAAGAATTTGGATGTTTAACAATCTTTGTTGCACACTGCAAAAAACAACAAAAGGTCACAAGCGCTAAATTGGTGGATAAAGAAAAAAATATAATGGATGATAATAATAATAATAAGAAAAAAATCCCAAATATTTTGGGAAGTACAAAGTATCCAAAAGGGGGAAAAAACAGGATCCAGCGCAGCAAGAAAAAATCCGTACCCAGAAGTACAAAATACACAACATGCACACAATATAATCCAGCGCTCATGGAACATACATTATTAACTATTGAAAACTCTTGAAGAATTGATAAAAAAGCTTAGTCCATTTATTAATCACAATAAAGAGAGGGATCCAATCCCAAATGTGCAGAGGGCAAATGAATCTTAACTCTCCAGTTGCCAGTGGTGACAAACTTGTTAAACTTGCAGTGACATCGGTGGAGCAAGGAGGGGTTAAAAAAGTCAAAACAAAGCCTGTGGCATGATCTCCGTGTGAGCACAGTACCTTGAATGATGGACAACAGGCAGACCAGCGTGTGGAGGGCCCTCCAACCTAAAAGGGATGCAGAGCCAGGATCGCAGCAAGGCTGGGACAGAAGGAATCACACACAGAGTTTCAAGAGTTTTCAATAGTTAATAATGTATGTTCCATGAGCGCTGGAATATATTGTGTGTTTGTTGCACACTGACTTTGCAGTTAGAGAAAGGGTTTGCCTTTGCAATTTTGTTTGTTGATGCACTTTAATTAATATAATTAAAAAAAAAAATCGAATCGTAAATCAAGTTTTTTATAAAAAAATCGCAGATTTTTTTGGGGGGGAAAATCGCCCAGCCCTAGTAGTTAGATCCAAAAAAAACATAAAACGCTGGATAGTGTAAAACATCTTAAAAGGGTTGTAAAGGTTTAGGCTTAAAAAAAAAAAAAATGTCATACTTGCCTCCGCTGTGCAATTGGTTTTGCACAGAGTGGCCCCAATCCTCCTCTTCTTGGGTCCGTCAGCGGCGCTCCTCCTCTTCTCGAGTGTCCCCTCGGAGAAGTGCTCTCCTTCGTGGACACCCGTGCGGGCCTGCTCCCTTGTCCTGCTTCTGCGTCCATTTGCACAGAAAGCAGGACTCGGCCCCGGCGCCCCGCGTCATTGGATTTGATTGACAGCAGCGGGAGCCAATGGCTGCACTGCTCTCAATCTATCCAATCGGGACACAAGACACCGGCCGGAGCTGCTGTGCTCGTTCACGTCGTGGGAAACAGGGCTCGGATAAGTATAGCAGGGGCTCGGGGGGGGGGGGGCTGCTGAGTGACAGAAGGTTTTTCACCTTAATGCATAGAATGCATTAAGGTGAAAAAACAAGGGATTACAACTCCTTTTAAGGTTTGCATTCAATACAAAGTATTGCACTTACACGTATCCATAGTAAAAACAGCATTGCATGGTAAAAAAGGAAGGCAGCCGCCACAGAACATCCAAACATGTAAGATGCATGATAGCAGGAACATACAGCTCAGCCCGACAATCTGTATTCAGGGGGATGTTTTCCAGTATGCATGAGGCTGTAAAAGCGCACCAGTGTGAAAGGGGCCTAAATTTACCTTTAATCTCCATGTTCCCATTGCACACGTTCCTGGAATAGCTCTCAAAAGTTTGGGTACTGCAGCAACAACCAGCTGGAAACTGGTTCAGAAAGTTGCAAAGGAGATATTTGCCAGCACACCATGGATCAACGAAGTAGCGTCCAAACAGATTGTTTATTGCATGATCACATCACAAGAACAGTGCGATGTTTCGGAGTCACGCAGGACCCCTTCGTCAGGCATGTGGTCACATGCACAGGCAAACCTACAAAATAGAATACGACTATATACAGATTTTTACAATTTCCTTAACAATAAACTACCTGAACGAGCAGGGCTGGTGCAAGGATTTTTGACACTCTAGGCGAAACTTCATTTTGCCGCTCCACCCCTGACTCCACTCCCTTTTGCCCTGCCCATGTATACCCAACCTTTTTAATGAAGTCCCCATCAAATGCAGCAGCTTCACCAGCGCCCATCAAATGCAGCAGCTTCACCAGCGCCCATCAAATGCAGCAGCTTCACCAGCGCCCATCAAATGCAGCAGCTTCACCAGCGCCCCTCAAATGCAGCAGCTTCACCAGCGCCCATCAAATGCAGCAGCTTCACCAGCGCCCATCAAATGCAGCAGCTTCACCAGCGCCCATCAAATGCAGCAGCTTCACCAGCGCCCATCAAATGCAGCAGCTTCACCAGCGCCCATCAAATGCAGCAGCTTCACCAGCGCCCATCAAATGCAGCAGCTTCACCAGCGCCCATCAAATGCAGCAGCTTCACCAGCGCCCATCAAATGCAGCAGCTTCACCAGCGCCCATCAAATGCAGCAGCTTCACCAGCGCCCATCAAATGCAGCAGCTTCACCAGCGCCCATCAAATGCAGCAGCTTCACCAGCGCCCATCAAATGCAGCAGCTTCACCAGCGCCCATCAAATGCAGCAGCTTCACCAGCGCCCATCAAATGCAGCAGCTTCACCAGCGCCCATCAAATGCAGCAGCTTCACCAGCGCCCATCAAATGCAGCAGCTTCACCAGCGCCCATCAAATGCAGCAGCTTCACCAGCGCCCATCAAATGCAGCAGCTTCACCAGCGCCCATCAAATGCAGCAGCTTCACCAGCGCCCATCAAATGCAGCCTACCAGCGCCCATCAAATGCAGCCTACCAGCGCCCATCAAATGCAGCCTACCAGCGCCCATCAAATGCAGCCTACCAGCGCCCATCAAATGCAGCCTTACCAGCGCCCATCAAATGCAGCCTCACCAGCGCCCATCAAATGCAGCCTCACCAGCGCCCATCAAATGCAGCCTCACCAGCGCCCATCAAATGCAGCCTCACCAGCGCCCATCAAATGCAGCCTCACCAGCGCCCATCAAATGCAGCCTCACCAGCGCCCATCAAATGCAGCCTCACCAGCGCCCATCAAATGCAGCCTCACCAGCGCCCATCAAATGCAGCCTCACCAGCGCCCATCAAATGCAGCCTCACCAGCGCCCATCAAATGCAGCCTCACCAGCGCCCATCAATGAACGTTTGCTTGCTTCCATTCATTTGGGAGTTGGGACACAGTCCTCCACTACCGCTGCGATTATGACACCAAGTTGCGAATGGAGCGGTGGCTGCCTGCTGATGCTGAGACTTAGTTGTTTGCTGTAGAGAGAAGAGAGTAGGAACACCAGTGGCCAGGCTCCCTAGGCAGCTGCCTAGTTTGCCTAGTGGTAGCACGGGCCCTGTGAATGAGGTAGATGAGTCGAATGAGGCAGTATGGTTATAGCGTATATGGGTAAGTTATTGGGCCATTCTCTATGCTGGAAAATTTCACTTGGTTAACCAACATGGGGAAAATTCCAGGTTTTACAACCAATAATAAACAGTTTTCACTTGTGTTTAAGAAGTATAACATACTGTAACTTGTAATAATGTTCCATTAAGGAGTATATTATCATAACCTGTATAGGAATGCAGCCAGAGAGTTAGGGCTGGGCACTGGTGCGGTTTGAAGGCTGGGCACTCCCTGCTGGCTGACAAACCTCCTTTTGTCTGGATAGAATGGTTTTGTGATCTGTGTATAACGTCTCTCCGTGGTGGTGGCTGATTTCAATCTTTGTCTTTGTTCAAGGGCAAAGCAATAGATGCTGCTTGTGTATTAATCTCTTACCTGTTGTAGGCTGAGATAATCTTGTGCTATGGTGATGGAAGCACAAATCATAGTCTTCATTTACGTTAGTAAGCAATAACTGTGTTACAGTGGACCTCCCAATAAATATCACACTTCATATATTTTAATAGGACACATCCGCTTTGTCACATAACATTTTATTTTAAAGTATAAAGGTCGGTTTTTACAGTTGCATAGTCTCTACCAGGTCAAGGATAAGTGTGCCCTGGGGCTTCTAAACACACTTACATTTCTAGCCATAGGATGAAGTATTTTAAAAAAAAATCTAGACTCTGTCAATGGGGTTGATGTAAAGAGAAGTATAGGTTTTCTTTTTTATTTATTAATGGATGCCGCATCGGTCCCCCGACACCTCTAAGACTGAGAACCGAGCGATCTAACACCTCAGATCGCTCGATTATCAGAGCTCCATGAGCAGAGAGCTGCTGACTGTCAATCAGCAGCTCTCTGCTCTCCCCCCTCGATTACCCCTAGGTGAAACCTCATTTTGCCGACCCTTGGCTCCACCCCTGACCTTTGCCCTGCCTATGTATACCTCACCTTTTTAATGAAGCGCCCATCAAATGCAGCCTCCCCAGCGCCCATCAAATGCAGCCTCCCCAGCGCCCATCAAATGCAGCCTCCCCAGCGCCCATCAAATGCAGCCTCCCCAGCGCCCATCAAATGCAGCCTCCCCAGCGCCCATCAAATGCAGCCTCCCCAGCGCCCATCAAATGCAGCCTCCCCAGCGCCCATCAAATGCATGTTTGCTTGCTTCCATTCATTCGGGAGTCGAGACACAGATACAGTCCTCCGCAGCCGCTGCACCTCTGACACTATGTGCGAACGGAGCAGCGGCTGCCTGCTGATGCTGAGACTTGGTTGCTTGCTGCAGAGAGAATAGAGTAGGAACACCAGTGGACGGGCGCTCTAGGCAGCAGTGCACCCTAGGCGGCTGCCTAGTTTGCCTAGTGGTAGCACAGGCCCTGGTGTGGAAGTGGCCAGCTCAGGCATGTGGGTGGATCCCAACCATATGGTCTCGATCCTTCCAGAGCCTGGAACAGTTCTGTGATGTCAGCCGACAATGGATTTCAGCCCACTGTCTGCTGAAAATGGGTCACAGGAGTGTAGACGGAACTGGTCCACAGTGATCCACAGGAGAAGTACAGCCAAATGAGCTTTGGCTGTACTTTCTTGCTTACTAAAGGCTTATATAGACTGTGCACTTTGCAAGTGCAGTTGCTCCAGAGCTTGATTGAGGGGGAGCTCTGCAGACTTCTAACATCCAATCATGTGCAAGCATTGGAGCAACTGCACTTGCAAAGTGCACAGTCTATTTGCATTTAGTAAAAAAAACTCTGTCTCTAGACTATAGTAGTTACATTATACTGGACATGTTATGTAATGTTGACAACATTAAAAAACAAGTCTATTTGAATGTGACTAAATACCATTAGATATACCATGACAGTCCGTCTGTGATGCACAGCATTGTAAGTTCTTGCTGATTCTTCGCTGGGCTATGACTATACATTGCAGATTGCATTTTCCACAGCCTTTACTTTCAGCCGTAAGCCATTTGGAAACTCATATCTTGGCAGATATAATGATGCTTTGGGAGCACAGTTTTATATGAAAGGATGGGCTTAAAGCGTTATTAAACCCAAGACCAAAAAATGTAATATATTGCAGCTTACCAATCATTGGATGTGGTGGTTGCATCAGTTGTTTTTTCTTTCAGGCTTTTTTTTTTCTCTGTTTTCACCTGGTGATCTGGCCAGTAATACACTTCATTTATTAGAGTGCCCCCACTCTGGTTGCAGGAGAGACAGAGACACCTTTGGACTGCAGCATTGTCAGGTGAGGGAAGTAATAGATGTTCAGTAGATTTAGATACATTAACACATGGAAGCCAAACGCTCTTACATTTTATAATCAGTTACAGCAAACCGTTTTTCTTTTCCTCTTTGAATAAAGGTTTTACATAAAAGCTAATCGTAAGCACCCCTGCCAGTGTTAAATGGTTTGCCTCATCTCTGTAACTGATGCATTCTGCTGAAGAGCTTGTTCTTTGAAAAAACAACAGACTTACTGGCCAGATCACTAAGTAAAAGTAGAAGAAAGATGGAAGAAACCAAAAGCCTAAAAAAGGAAATAAATGCAGCCATCACATCTAAGAATTAGTAGGCTGCAATATAATGTTTGCTTTTGGGTTTATTATCACTTTTAGCTGGCCAGAGATGGATTGAGATTTGGCTAGTTCAGCAGGGTCTGGATGAATTTCAATCCATTTATGGCCGTTCTTGCTTGACATTTGACCTCTGATGAACAGGACTGATGGAAAACTTTCCTCGATCAACCAGCTGCATCAGCTTTTGCACTCTCTAGTTTTAGTAAATCAACCCCTGTGTCCATAATATTATTATTATACAGGATTTATAGAGCGCCAACAGTTTGCGCAGCGCTTTATAATGTAGAGGAGGGACATAACAATTACAATACAGTTCAATGCAGAAGGAATGGGAGGGCCCGATGGCTCTCAATTGTCTTAGCAGACACTCCTCAAAAGCATTGAATGTGACTGGAGAATTCTGAGATTGTTTCTCTGTCATTTGTT
Organism: Rana muscosa; assembly: GCA_029206835.1. Taxonomy (NCBI): domain Eukaryota; kingdom Metazoa; phylum Chordata; class Amphibia; order Anura; family Ranidae; genus Rana; species Rana muscosa. Next base: position 416,618,935 of record CM055127.1, on the reverse strand, counting down.
TGTAAGTGAAATACCGCAATTCCAGTAAACACAGTCTTTAAAGTATTTCAAGCAGCTAAAAATAATTTGCAATGATGGGAATTCTGCCTCATTTGTTGTGTAAGATGATATCTCCAGAAAGATGTCGTGCAGTAAACTAAACCGAAAATGTCAATAAAACGCATATCATTTTCCTCCCCTTGTTTTTCACTTCTTAATATAATGCCTTAATATTGGAAAATACAAAAAATAGACAGATTTATAGATACCCTCCATTAACGCATTATCTGTATATCAGGAAGGTATGGTCAGCATATGTACAAACACTTTGCATGTTTTTACTCAGTCTTAAAGAAGTAGGGCCACTTAGTTCTGCACTTCTGTGACACGTATTCAACTGACAGTGGGCTAAAGTCCATTGTTGACTGATGTAATTCAGCCGGTCCAGGCTCTGTAGAGTTCCTGACTCTGTCAAGATCCTTGACCGGCAGCTGGCTCAGCCTCTCAGTGCACTGCTGAGAGCCTGAGCCAGCTACTCCCACCCGCTGCACAGCCCGACTCTCCAGTGAGCACTGGAGGGGCAGAGCCAAGAGCCAGTGACTATCAGTCAATCGCTCTCTTCTTACTAAAGATAGAGAACCAATCGATCAGTGGTTTTTGATCGCTCAGTTCTCTGTCTTAGGGGCAGCAGAGAACAGATACAAAAGTTCTGTGACCTCTCTGCCTCCTGGTCATTGAACAGAGCCATGGTTGGGGGTCACTACACAGGCACAGTCAGCCAGTTGGTGACAGCTCTTTCCCTTTTGCAACCTGACCACCACCACCATCATCATCATCACCACCACCATTACCATCACTCTGTTCAGGGTACTGGTGAGATGCCATAGCTGCTAATAAGGATTACTTTAGGTTACATTTTGGTTGAGGGGTGTGCGGAAGCCGTCTGAATGTTGTCATCAATTTAACATTTTTCTAAAATTCCTTTCTCTTATCGTCCATGGACTGACACAGCCTCTCTTACACTTTACACGTGGGAGAGGAGCAGTGTTCTGGTGTGTGAGTGTTTGGAGACTTCATTGTGTGCGCCGTTAGCGCTGTGTGGTGATTTTAAAAAATTCGCTCGGTGGCCATCTTGCCGTGGATCAATGGCGCGGTAATACATGCGGCCGGCGGCCATTTTCTTGAAGCCGCTGCGCTTTCACTTTCAGGTCTCTATTGGCGCTGCTGCGGTGCAAATCTCCTCACAATCTCCTCACACTGCTCCTCTCCCACATGTAAAGTGTAAGAGAGGCTGTGTCAGTCCATGGACGTCAGAGAAACGGATTTTACGGTGAGTACAAAAATCCTATTTTTTAGTCTGCAATGATGTTTAGTTACCATTAGCAATACTAGTTACCGCAAGTTTTTATTGGTTTAGAGTAGAGCAGTAAGGGTTACTATTACACACTACTAATTGCTTATTACTTTTTTTTTACCTTATTAAAAAGTATTTTATATGTAAATCTGACAGTTGGTCTGTTTTATTGCTTCAGGGACTCAGTAAGAAGAGTGGGATCTCATCCAGTACTCTTCAAGCCTTGTGGATTGGATACAGCACAGATGGTTTGTCTGCCGCCCTTGCTTCTCTAAGGAATCTGTACACCCCTAATGTAAAGGTAATTGTACTGCAAAGAATTTGCTGTATGTGCACTTTGTATAGACATTAATCGGAAAATGCCTTGAGTGACTTTTCTACTCCAGTGGTTGATTAAAAGTTGCAATGCTCTGGAGCTCAAATGTGGGAGCAGCTTGTTCGTTTTGGATAGCGTTCAACCAGTGACACAGCACACAATTCTTCAGTACTGTGGTTAGGCCATGACATACACAGGACATGTGACCTGTGTCAGCTCAGGGAGCACGATCAAGGCTTTCATGGCTAGAACAATATAAAGGTTCTCTGTACTCTTCCAAACTGTCCAACCGTGTCAGAGAAGAAACTATAGGACTTCTAAAAGTCTGAAGTGACCTACTATATTTAATGATAGTGTGCAGCAACCCATAGCCGCCAGTCACTGATCAACTTTCATTCGCTTGCCTATACTTGGCTGTTAAACTCTGAAGGGTGAAAAATCTGAAGTAATGTCAGGAAGCATCATTTTCCCAAAGGGTGGAACCAACTACAAGCCAAGGCTGCAAACCTTTATGTATTTTTTTATAGACGGCCGCCCCAATTTTGTTCACCAAGGTGAAAGGGCAATTCTATCAAAAATTAAAGAGGGGGATAATTAGGTGTAAAAAAACTAAAATGAACACCAAATATTAGTTAAAAATTGCTTTCAAATTTATTAAACATCTCATTAAAAGTGGAGCTCTCAAATATTCAAAGAAGAAAAGCAAGTTCAAACGTATGCATGATTCAGCATAGTAGATGAACTGAGATATCTAGTAGATTTTATGACAAAGTCCTTCATAATACACTAGGATGATCAGGACGTGTATCCAAATATTCTGGTATGGTTCGTGTAGATCAGGGATGTCCAACGTTTTGTCTTCCTGGACCACATTGGAAGAAGAGGGGATTGTCTTGGGTCACACATAAAATACACCAACAATAAGGATCGCTGATGAGCAGAAAAAGTCAGGAAAAACACAAGTTATCGATCGCTGATATAGATAATATACCTATCTGAGGAATAAAACTTCATTTTATTTATTTTTTATTATAAAAGTAATAGAGGGCAGCATAAAACTAGTGCGATATTTGACAATGATTTTTATAAACTAACACATCAATATCTGGTTCAATGGATGTAGTAACAATTCTTAATGAATTCTCAAAGTGCTCATCAGATATTTTGGTTCTAATTCTGCCCTTTTTGTGCTTCATCTTTGAAAATAGTTGCTAACAAATATAGGGGCTGCCGAAAACTGATGACATGAATAACATGTGATTGTGAAGAGTGGGAGATTTTTCTTTGGGAAGATAAAACTTATGAAAGTCCAGTAAAGACACCCTGTCAAATTTTTCTTCAGCCGTATGTGTTCACCAAGTGTAAACACATTTTTATTTATTTTTTAAATTCCCCAAAAATACAAATTTTTAAGTAAGTTTACGATTTTGTCTTGGGCCACATGTGCAATTTGGACACCCCTAATGTAGACTGTTCATCCAACGGAACAAGGTCCATGTTCGCAATGGTGCCCGTACAAGCTCACAAGGTATGCCTTATCAAGGGAATAATGCTAGTGCTGCATGAACACCGAACCCTCAATCCATGATAAAAACATTCATTTTGGTCCCCCGTTCCAGAGTGTAAAATTATGGGCTGAAACTGCACAAAAGTGTAGAGATGTGGAGAGGCCTGTTACGCGATGTTCCCCCTAATGAGAGAGAAAACCAACCTTTCCTATTCTGTGCACGGAGAAGGAGAACAAAAAAACAAACAAATACTCACTAGTTATTTTTTTTCTCCAAACTTTAGCTCCTCCTTTAGGCTCAGTTCACACTGCTGCGACTTGGGATCCGACTTGTGGGCACCAGTCCTCAGGAAGGATGTGCTAGAACTGGAGAGAGTCCAGAGAAGGGCAACAAAACGAATAAAGGGTCTGGAGGACCTTCGTTACAAGCACTGAACTTATTCTCTCTGGAGAAAAGACGCTTGAGAGGGGATATGATTTCAATGTACAAATACCATACTGGTTACCCCACGATAGGAATAAATCTTTTCCGTGCAAGGAAATTGAATAAGACACGTGGCCACTCACTAAAATTAGAAGAAAAGTGGTTTAACCTTAAACTACGTATAGGATTCTTTAGTGTAAGAGCGGTAAGGATGTGGAATTCCCTTCCACAGGCGGTGGTTTCAGCGGAGAGCATCGATAATTTCAAAAAACTATTTGATAAGCACCTGAACGACCACAACATACAGGGATATACAATGTAATACTGACATATAATCACACACATAGGTTGGACTTGATGGACTTGTGTCTTTTTTCAACCTCGTGAAAAAGAGGGTGTAGGTGTGGCGCTGTTCCTCTGTCTCAAAAGTATAAAATTGGAAAATATAAATATAAAGTGACAAAAGTACTAGGAAAAACTGATGTGTGAATGGTGATGGTTGATGTGCCTATGAAGTGTGACTTATGAATTGGTGCTTCCTTAGTATATTTACTCAATATATTTGCTCATGTAAGGTGCTCTAGGGAGTGTTGATCCCCTGCCTGTGTAATTAGTGCTAATAAATAATGATGCAGTATTGGTACCACAATAACTTCATAAATTATATATACTAAATATTAATAACATATCAATAAAATCCAGAAGTTAAACTTGTCCATACAATTAAATTACACAATAAGAAAGTGATTTGTGCTCATTAATAAAGTGACCGGTGCTGATTGTCCACAAATACAAACTGTTAGATCTTCTTCTCTCAGTAAAGTGCTTGCAGTGCAGGTGACTAATCCGTGCTCTTATTCAGAATGCACTCACCGAATGCTTCTTACCCCTCCTGGGGTGCTATGCAGCCACAGTGTTTGTCACTGTGTAGCACTCTGGGAGATCGGTCCTTCTTTGTGGTGTTTGGCGTTCCTCCAAGATTTAGTATGCAAAGAGGAGAAGGATGCCCATAGCGTATTATCACTTAAAAACCATTTATTTAAAAAGAGGTGTTGAGATATACGCACATTTACTCAAACAACATAAAGCATATATTGCTGACACAATCGCCGAGGGAAAACGCTGTCTGCGGCTTCAAAAACGGAAGTGATGTTAAGGCCTCATGCCCACGGGCGTTTTTTCAGCCGCGTTTTTGAGCGTTTTTTACAGCTTAAAAACGCCTGTCCGTGTTAGTCTATAGCTTCATGCCCACCTAGGCGTTTTTGAGCTGTAAAGAGCATAGGCGTTTGTAAGCTGTAAAAAAAACCCAGGGCCAGTGCGTTCCTCAGCGTCAGAATTAGGCAGAAAAAAACGCGAGCGTCAAAAAACGCGCACTAACGCGCAAAAAACGCGCACTAACGCGCGGTCGTGTTTTTAGCTCCGAGGTTTTTTTTTTTTTTTTTTTTTTTTTTTTCAAAAAAAAAAAAATATTTACAATAACATGGACAGGCGTTTTTAAGCTGCAAAAAACGCAGCTGTAAAAACGCCAGTGGGCATGAGGCCTAAGACGTACTGTAGCCCCGCCCTTTTTCAACCTCATCTACTATGTAACTTGTGAGATACCAAGTCGCGTGACATGGGAAATCCCATTTTAGCCAATGAGAACGGTCTTAGTTAGCTCTACCAAAGTCGGTCCAACTTTAGAAAAGGTTCTTGTGCTACTTTAACCACTTCTCCACTGTGCACGAAAACCCCCTTCCTGCCCAAGCCATTTTTCAGCTTTCAGCGCTGTCACACTTTGAATGACAATTGCGCGGTCGTGCGACGTGGCTCCCAAACGAAATTTGTGTCTTTTTTCCCACAAATAGAGCTTTCTTTTGGTGGTATTTGATCACCTCTGCGGTTTTTATTTTTTGCGCTATAAACAAAAGAAGAGCGTCTAGTTTGGAAAAAAAACACTATTTTTTACTTTTTGCTATAATAAATACCCATTTTTTTTTTTTTTAATAAAATTTTCCTCAGTTTAGGCCGATACGTATTCTTCTACATATTTTTGGTAAAAAAAAAAAAAACGCAATAAGCGTGTATTGATTGGTTTGCGCAAAAGTTATAGCGTGTACAAAATAGGGGATAGATTTATAGCATTTTTATTTTTTTATTAGTAATGGCGGCGATCTGCGATTTTTTTTATTGTGACTGCGATATTGCGGCAGACACATCGGACACTTTTGACACATTTTTGGGACCATTCACATTTATACAGCGATCCCTGCTATAAAAATGCATTGATTACTGTATAAATGTGATTGGCAGGGAAGGGGTTAACCACTAGGGGGCGGGAAGGGGTTAAATATGTTCCCTCAAAGTGTTCTTACTGTGGGGGGAGGGGACTGACTGGGGGAGGTGACCGATGGTTGTCCCTATGTACAAGGGACACACCATCAGCCTCCTCTCCCTCACAGGACGTGGATCTCTGTGTTTACACACAGAGATCCACTTTCCTGCTCGTTTCCCGGGCAATCGCGGGTGCCCCGGGGCCTTGTGAACGCGGTGGGCGCGCGGCCCCTAGCTCGTTTTAAAGGGAGGACGTCATATGACGTCCTCCCAGAACGAGAGTATCCTCCGCCCGCCGTCAATTGACAGTGGGCGGGGGACAAGTGGTTAAGGTGACTTCTATCCGACTTGGGCCCATAGACTTTAATGGAAGTTGCCTCCAAGTTGGATCCTCATCTTAAAGAGGAAGTAAACCCCAAAAATGATTTCCTGTAAAAAAAACCCTGCAAGAAAAAGGCATAATGAGCTAGTATGCATTGCATACTAGCTCATTATGTGGCACTTACCTGAGATCGAAGTCCCCGAAGCGCTCCTTGTTCCCCTCCGTGTTTTCCTTGTATCACCACTCTGACGCTGTGACTGGCCAGAGCGGCGATGACGTCACTCCCGCACATGTGCGCGGGACTGCCACGATCCCCGCGCATGCGCGCAGTTCCGGCATTATCCATTGATAAAACCGGCACGCTCAGTGCACCTGCGCCGTTGACATCGGTGCAGTGTTTTCTGCAAATATCTCCTTAACCGTGTAGATTAAGGAGATATTTCCCACACCTACAGGTAAGCCTTAATCTAGGCTTACCTGTAGGTGCAAGTTGTCTGGTTGGGTTTACAACCACTTTAATTAATGTGATTTGAATCCAACATTACAGGAAGATTACCCAGGCATTCCCTGAAGTTGCTACAAGTCACATCAATTTGCACTAAAGTTGCCTGGCAAAGTCGCGTGCCTTTCAGGTTGCGGTTTCAGTGTGAAAAGAGCGAAGAAAGACATAACTAGTAAAAACAATGCAAGCAACTAAAATAAAATTAGGTCACAGCAGGTGTTTCTCTCTGGTCCTCTTGCATCACTAATAGTGTCATTTTCTTCTAACATCAACAGAGGATGACCGCATCTTCAGCAGTTTCAGATACTAGACCACTAATGACTGCCGCCCCCCTTTCCAAGCTGGTTTATTTGACCTTGGATGGTAACATAAGCTGCTCACTTCTGTCCCAAAGCTGCTTAGTTTTCTTTCTCACATTTAAAATGTTTTTACTTTGTGCACAATGTAAGTTGCCATTTTGGGACAGCAAGTGATATTCTATTTCAATACATGTCCCATATGTTACCCCTTTATTGATCTGTTGGTAGCCAAAATGAAAATGTTGATTGTGATCTTCAGTATCTGAATTCTTATTTATTATCTCATAAGAAAACTGTTACTTGTATAAACTGTTCACTCAAGCCCCAATTACCACCGAAATTACTATTGAAATGTCTTCTCGCTGTGCGTTGCTTGTGTATTGTATAACGCCCTCGCTCATTCAATAAAGGTTTGCAATCTCTACGGTACGGAAGTTCTTATACAAAACCAGCTTTAAATCTGTTTCCTCTTTTCAATATAGGCCTACTTTATTTTCTCAGTTCCTTCCCCGCCTACAAACCTTCCTGAACTCATTCATCAAACCGTCTATTGGTGTTTAGACGTCTTTCTGTAGTTGTCAAAATGCAAAGTTTTGCAATTATAGTAATATGGGGTTATGTTTACCAGAGGCCTCCCCAACTGAGTGTTAATTGCAGTGTTTTGTCCGGGCCGTGTCTGCTGGAGATCGCTGTTGCTGGGGAGAAGATTTATATTGGTAGTAGTTGAAACCTTATACCGGAATAACGAAGCTAAACTAAAGAGGTTTATTTTACTAGGCTTTCCACCTCAGTGGATATCTGATTAGGAATAATGTAAAAGGATAAAAGCGTGTTCTACTTTGTGTGCTTTTCCGTGTCCAGATGGATGTAGAGAACTCCCCCAAATTATATTTAGTTATAAATGACCAAACTATAGATATTGCTTCACATACATACATGATATTTTTGTGGGGGGGTTTTTCTATGCATTTTGCTATTTGAGTTCCCCTTATATATTTTTTCGATTTTCAATATGATATTTTTTCCATAAAGGAAGTAGGGCCCTACTTCTCCTATGGATCACAGGGGGAGCAGTTTGTTCTGCACTGCTGTGACCCATTCATCTGTCATCACTCAGCCGGCCCAGGCACTGGATCGATCCCAACTTTACAGTTGGGATCCACCCAGATGCCTGGACTGGCAGCTAGCTCAGCCTCTCAGTGAGCTGCTGGGAGACTGAGCCAGCCGTTTCCACCCCCTCCTCAGACGGGCAGAGCAGAGATCTGGTGACTGTAAAGTCACCACTCTCTGCTCAGAGTGGAGGGGAAAACTGAGTGGTCAGCAGTATTTGATCACTCAGTTCCCAGTGCAGTGTTAGACCTGCACCTTCTTGCAGCTTCCCGTGATGGTGTGACAACAATGCTGCACTGCTCCTGAATTCAGGGAGAGTTGCCACTCTTACGGAGACAGTGTCTGCTTGCACTACAGTGGGATGGAAATATGGGAGTGGCTATCAGCATTGTCACAGCTGCTTACAAGTTGGTAGCTTGTCAGTCAGCACTTGGCCACACCTAGTCCTGCCCGTTGCTTTCTGGATTGCCAGCACTGCCACTGTTGCTGAAACTCTCCCAGTGTGTAGCAGTGCCTGGAGTGGGGGAGCCGATGAAAGACAAAAAAAGGGATTATTTAGCTCAGTCAGGGATGATGATGTAAGCCTTTTCTTTATTTTATGAGGCTTGTGCGCCACATAGTAAATGGATTTGGTATTATTGGTGTGATCAAATGCTTTTAGGGGTAGAGGACACATTGGGGTCTAATAGACCCCAGATCACTCCATAAAGAGTAACTGTCACTGCCTTTTACTATCACAGAGGATATTTATATCCCCTGTGATAACAATAAAAGAGATTAAAAAAAAAAAGATTTAAAGCGATAGTGTAAAAATAATAATAAAAAAAAAAGTTAAGCACCCCTGTCGCCCCCGTGCTCGTTTGGGAAGGCATGTGACAGGCCCGCACAGGCACAAACGGCAATCATCCCACACATGTGAGGGTATCACTCTGAACATCAGATTGTGGGCAGTCAATCTAGCACCAGACCTCCTATGTAAATCTAAAGTAGTAAGCTGTGTGAGGGCTTTTAAAGCGTCGCCTATGTATAGTAAAATTTAGGCCATTTGTTTCAATTTAAAGTGTGACATGTTTGGTATCTGTTTACTGGGCGTAACATCTTTTCCCCCCCAAAAAAATTGCATTTGAAAAAATGCTGCACAAATACCATGTGACATAAAAAAATTGCAACATTTTGTTCCTTTGCTTTATAAAAAATATATATTTGGGGAGTCTAATAAAAAATACAGATTTTTACATGTAAACAAAAAGTGCCAGAAAAAGCCCGGTCTGCAAGTGGTTAAACTTTAGTTGCTCATTTGCATGATTGGTATGATCTATCCAGCCAGTGGCAGTCAAATCGGGACACAGTGGTATGTCTCTGGACTTTCTCTGCAGCTATCCCTTGGAAAGATCACTGTGGAAGAATCGATTGAACATGTTAGATTTCCCCTTAGTCACAATGGTTTCTCCAAGATTAGGACAGGGCATAAACGCAGAAGAAGTTTACCCAACTTTTTCATATGTCTCCTGTTGATGGTAAAAGTATGTGCCCCGATGTCTTTCATTGGCCTTCTGGCTTAGTTGGGTGGATGGCTGAAATTGGTCCACTCATGAATTACTTATCTTATCTTATTTTGTACAGCATGCCTTTGTAGTATCATGCTACCCACTTAGAGGCATTTGTGTTTGTTTTTTATTGCCATGGGTACACTATAGGCCCGGATTTCTACAGTTACATGAGAAAACTTCACACAGTTCCAGCGTTCCTTGGAGCTGATGTAGTGCATTATTACTGCCAATTGTCAGATCTGGCCTTTAAATTTTATCTGGCAAGTGCAATGTAACACATGATGTCATGATGGTGTGAAAGCAGAATTGTCTGGACCTATATGGCACTGTTAATGTTTGTAATTATGAACCCCGGGGAAGGGACTAATGGAACTGTCACTGTGTTTTTTTTTTTTTTTTTTTGTTTCGTTTTTTAAAGTGGAACTGTCACTGTTGGACACTACAAATGCTGGATTTGGATTTTGTGTATAGGAGGAGCACCGCCATGCTCATATAACACTGCAGTAATAAAAGCTTGTGGATATGTCCTTAAAGTCTACATCTACACAAAGAAAAAAAAATAGAATGTAGTGTAGTGTGATGAACTATTACTTTAATTTTTGGAAATCTAATTGCACCCTTCGCCTGGAAGGCCATTGCAAACTCCTGTAAACTTCTACGTTATTGCTCCACTCAAAGCAATGTCCCTGATGCCTAAAGATAAAATACTGTCTAGGACTCCCTAAAGTGATACTAAACCCACAACAGTAAAATCACTCTGTATATGAAGTAAAGCATGCTTGTTATACTCACTGGGGTTAATCCTTCGCATTGTGTAAAACAAGCTGTTTGATCCTGTCTTCTCTGATCCTCCCCTTCTTCTACAGTTCTCATTCTATCTGCTGATAGAACAGAGCTTTGGGGGCAAGCTGCACATGCGCAGTTTGGTGTGTATTGTTAGAGAGTTTTTCTTTTTCTTGGGAGGGTGCATGTGATCAGCACAGGGCCAATCGGCAGAATTCAGAGAGATGGTCAGGTGTCTTGCAGCCTCATAGGACAGTCAGAGTAGAATGAAAACTCCTCCTACAAGCTTAAACCAGACACTGATAGAAGTCACAAGACTGCTCTAACTGCTGATGAGAAACGGTATTTAGCAGTTTACACTTATTTTAGTAAGTATATTTCTGTATACTGTAACAGAACAGATATAGTGAATGCAGGGTCCTGGGTTTAGTAACACTTTTTAAAAAAGGAGTGTGGTCAAAGGTTTTTTGGCTATTCTTTTCTAATGAAAGTCACCGGTCTCTGCTCATAGCGGATTGAGAACTGAGCAATCAGAAGTCATGCAATCGCTCAGTTTTCAGGCTGAGTGTCAGCAGGGGATAGCTGCAGCATCACAACCATGCTGCAGCCATAGAGGTTAGTATGTACAGTTGTGCTCATAAGTTTACATACCCTGGCAGAATTTGATTTCTTGGGCATTTTTCAGAGAATATGAATGATAACACAAAAACATTTTCTTTCACTCATGGTTCATGTTTGGCTTAAGCCATTTATTATCAATCAACTGTGTTTACTCTTTTTAAATCATAATGGCAACAGAAACTACCCAAATGACCCTGATCAAAGTTTACATAGCACACAAAAACTCCTGCGCACAAGTGGATCCTCTAGCAGTCAATCTTGCACGATGCTAACACCGGCTTTGCAGCCCTTCATGGACAGGGGTGTCCTAGTGCAGAATAGAAGAAAGGAAACAAGGGCGCACCAGCCTAGTGTATTAACGTTTAGGATAGATTTTATTAAAAAAGCATAGATACTACTTACAAGTGTAGCAGGAAAAAACTTGCAGTGCAATGATATTCCAAATAGATGGCAGCTGAGACATGAGCTCGAAACCATACTCCACAGACGCACCGCGCATATGAATGGAGCCACTGCTGGCTAACGCGTTTCGAAGTCATACACTTCTTCCTCAGAGCCCAGCAGTGCTTACACCTCATGTAGCACTCTATAGACACATGGATATGAGAGCTCCAGCACAATCAGAGGGCGGGCCTACCCGGGGCCAGGGAAACAAACCCCTCCCACCCCACTACAGATATCCAACACAGCTGATAGACTAGACCCACAAGATGGTAGCAAAGGGGCTGTCCAAACACGGTACTCATACACTGGGTATTAATAACCCCATCAAAATACATCGGGTGCTGACACAGGGTGCTCGTGAGTCATATACTTAGACTAGAACTGCTATACAGGCCATACTTCCATTTATCAGCACAGCTCGAATCAATATTAGGGACCACTAAATGGCAACCACATAAAGGGCATGGGCATAGACTGCGGCACAGGGTGTAGTCCGGATGTCACCAGCAGGCGATGCGGCCAAGTGACAAAAGGTCACCTCCAGGCACTTACTATTTGATGGGGCTGGCGGCGCTGTAGTACTTACCGTTCGCTCGCATGATCGTACCCCCCCCGGCTGACAAGCCGCGCGTGGAGCGCAAACAGACCTGTCTGCGTTCCACGAAAACCGGAAGTAGACGGACTCGGTCACTTCCTGTGCGTCGGCCGTCACTCTGCTAATGGCTCAATGGCCAAAATGTGACGCCGACATTGAGGGGGAGTCCCAACGAAGAGGCCGTATGATAACCCCGGCCATCATTGTACAAAAGAGAGCAAAGCAATAGTACCATCAATGATAATAGTAAAAAAAATTTAAAAGTGAAAGTAACGGGTAGTAAAGGGGACAGTCAGCCATCAGACCAGTATGAACCAGTGATGTAGTTAGTAAGAATGAAAATAATTATGTTATCAGTAAAAAGAAAAAGAAAAAATGGAAATAATAAAAAATAATAATAATAATAAAATAAAGAGAAGAAATAAAAAATAAATAAATAATAAAAAGAAAGAAAGGAAGCTAAAAAATATATAAAAAAAAAAAGGGAAAAATAATAATAAATTAGAATTAATTAAAATAAAATAAAATACAATAAAATAAAGTAAAATAGAAAGTGAAATAAACATACACACACCAAACTGCTTGGGGCCCTCATCCTAAATCAAAATAACCATTAAAAAGGGGGCCCGCCACTAACAGCGCTGAAGCTACTCACATCCCTGCGCCCAGAAGTTCGCATGTGGACCCTGGAGGGAGGACTGATGTAGCCGCGGGGCTTACGGCGTGTGCATAAGCGTACTAAACGCATTGCTATCACAATGGATTCAAAGCAGTATATAAGAATGATGCTACATAAATAAAAGCATAAACCCATATAAACATATGGTATATAAACATATACAAACATAAATATATATAAAATATGTATATGCATAAAAGCAAACCGCATAAAGAAAATCACATACAAGAGTATATAGAAAATGTGACACAAATTGGTCATATTGGCAGACCCCCGCGGTACCATCATGACCTCCCTTACACATATCCACACACAAGCTGACCTGCTGGTGCAAAATTCAGTGTCCACACCTAAGTGCTACAGAATAAAATCACCAACCCGTTCTACCTAGGCCATTGCAAAGGACGTAACCGCAATGGAACTAAATATTAAAAGAACATATTATACAAGACAGCATACATGTAGCCAAACTATATAAAAGGAAATACTTAACATAGTCAAACATGTAAAACGGGAGGATTATAACAGACATCAATTGTCACATATATCGCTTTGATGCATAATAGATTAAAAACAATATTAAAATTAAATAGACTTAGAGGGACGGATATCATGAACCATGTTAAATATGGACTAAGGACATGGACTAAGAAGGGCCAGAAGGGCCTAAAGGCATACTGAATCACTGCCATTACGCTAAAACTAAGGACTGGAGAGGGTACAAAATGCAAAGGGATGGGGGAGGGGGCCCGGGATTGCCTACAGAAATGGAATAGTAAGAAGATTTTACGGGGGGTTGCTGACCGAATTGACAGTTTTAGAACAATGACCAAACCAGTCTATTAATTAATTTTATGTATCTCAGGGTCCTCATTAAACCCCCCAGGGGTGAGACTTCCAAGAGTGAAGATCCAGTAGGCCTCACGTTTACAGAGCCTCTGGTGTCTCCTCCCCCTATCAAGATCTCCTCCAATGGACTCAATCCCAAAAACTTTCATCCCAGATGGATCACCCTGGTGAGCTTCTTCAAAGTGCCTAGGGACCGGATATTTCGTTCTAGTCTTAATAATGTCGCACTTATGTTCGCCTATCCGTATTCTCATAGGACGAGAAGTACGACCTACATAGAGACGCCCACAAGGGCACATGATCCCATAGACAACAAATTCCGTCCCACAGTTGATGAAGTATAGTTGCTCCAAGCAGGGTTAAGAAGCCCACTATTGTCACTACCAATGCTTGGTCAACAATTTTTGATCAAAAAGGAAGCTATAAATGCAGTGTTAAGAACTGTGGCACTTGTTCATGTGTCATAGGAAGAAAACAGTGGTCGGTATAGATGGTAAGGTGCACAAGCTCAAGCAATTCATCAACTGTGGGACGGAATTTGTTGTCTATGGGATCATGTGCCCTTGTGGGCGTCTCTATGTAGGCCGCACTTCTCGTCCTATGAGAGTACGGATAGGCGAACATAAGTGCGACATTATTAAGACTAGAACGAAATATCCGGTCCCTAGGCACTTTGAAGAAGCTCACCAGGGTGATCCATCCGGGATGAAAGTTTTTGGGATTGAGTCCATTGGAGGAGATCTTGATAGGGGGAGGAGACACCAGAGGCTCTGTAAACGTGAGGCCTACTGGATCTTCACTCTTGGAAGTCTCACCCCTGGGGGGTTGAATGAGGACCCTGAGATACATAAAATTAATTAATAGACTGGTTTGGTCATTGTTCTAAAACTGTCAATTCGGTCAGCAACCCCCCGTAAAATCTTCTTACTATTCCATTTCTGTAGGCAATCCCGGACCCCCTCCCCCATCCCTTTGCATTTTGTACCCTCTCCAGTCCTTAGTTTTAGCGTAATGGCAGTGATTCAGTATGCCTTTAGGCCCTTCTGGCCCTTCTTAGTCCATGTCCTTAGTCCATACAGGCATACCCCACTTTTAAGTACACAATGGGACCAGAGCATGTATGTAAAACGAAAATGTACTTAAAGTGAAACAATACCTTTTTTCACTTCCAGGGTGTAGTGGGGGGTCAGAGGCTATAGTGGGGGTGTCAGGAGCTGTAGTTGAGGTCTCAAGGGCTATAGTGGGGGTGTCAGGGGTTACACTGGAACAGGGCGGGCTATGCTCTCGGAGCTTTAGCTCCCTCTACTGTGGCTGCAAAATGTCTGTACAGTACTTGTGAGGCACTTTACATACACTCGTGAGTATGTCCTTACTCGTGAGTGTATGTAAAGTGAGTGTACTTAAAGCGGGGTATGTCTGCATTTAACATGGTTCATGATATCCGTCCCTCTAAGTCTATTTAATTTTAATATTGTTTTTAATCTATTATGCATCAAAGCGATATATGTGACAATTGATGTCTGTTATAATCCTCCCGTTTTACTTGTTTGACTATGTTAAGTATTTTCTTTTATATAGTTTGGCTACATGTATGCTGTCTTGTATAATATGTTCTTTTAATATTTAGTTCCATTGCGGTTACGTCCTTTGCAATGGCCTAGGTAGAACGGGTTGGTGATTTTATTCTGTAGCACTTAGGTGTGGACACTGAATTTTGCACCAGCAGGTCAGCTTGTGTGTGGATATGTGTAAGGGAGGTCATGATGGTACCGCGGGGGTCTGCCAATATGACCAATTTGTGTCACATTTTCTATATACTCTTGTATGTGATTTTCTTTATGCGGTTTGCTTTTATGCATATACATATTTTATATATATTTATGTTTGTATATGTTTATATACCATATGTTTATATGGGTTTATGCTTTTATTTATGTAGCATCATTCTTATATACTGCTTTGAATCCATTGTGATAGCAATGCGTTTAGTACGCTTATGCACACGCCGTAAGCCCCGCGGCTACATCAGTCCTCCCTCCAGGGTCCACATGCGAACTTCTGGGTGCAGGGATGTGAGTAGCTTCAGCGCTGTTAGTGGCGGGCCCCCTTTTTAATGGTTATTTTGATTTAGGATGAGGGCCCCAAGCAGTTTGGTGTGTGTATGTTTATTTCACTTTTTATTTCACTTTTTATTTCACTTTTTATTTCACTTTCTATTTTACTTTATTTTATTTTATTTTATTTTATTTTAATTTTAATTTATTCTAATTTATTATTATTTTTATTTTTCCCTTTTTTTTATATATATTTTTTATCTTCCTTTCTTTCTTTTTATTTATTTTTTATTTCTTCTCTTTATTTTATTATTATTTTTTTTTTTTTTTTTTTTTTTTTACTGATAACATAATTATTTTCATTCTTACTAACTACATCACTGGTTCCTACTGGTCTGATGGCTGACTGTCCCCTTTACTACCCGTTACTTTCACTTTTTTATTTTTTTTACTATTATCATTGATGGTACTATTGCTTTGCTCTCTTTTGTAAAATGATGGCCGGGGTTATCATACGGCCTCTTCGTTGGGACTCCCCCTCAATGTCGGCGTCACGTTTTGGCCATTGAGCCATTAGCAGAGTGACGGCCGACGCACAGGAAGTGACTGAGTCCGTCTACTTCCGGTTTTCGTGGAACGCAGACAGGTCTGTTTGCGCTCCACGTGCGGCTTGTCAGCCGGGGGGGGGGTACGATCATGCGAGCGAACGGTAAGTACTACAGCGCCGCCAGCCCCATCAAATAGTAAGTGCCTGGAGGTGACCTTTTGTCACTTGGCCGCATCGCCTGCTGGTGACATCCGGACTACACCCTGTGCTGCAGTCTATGCCCATGCCCTTTATGTGGTTGCCATTTAGTGGTCCCTAATATCGATTAGAGCTGTGCTGATAAATGGAAGTATGGCCTGTATAGCAGTTCTAGTCTAAGTATATGACTCACGAGCACCCTGTGTCAGCACCCGATGTATTTTGATGGGGTTATTAATACCCAGTGTATGAGTACCGTGTTTGGACAGCCCCTTTGCTACCATCTTGTGGGTCTAGTCTATCAGCTGTGTTGGTTATCTGTAGTGGGGTGGGAGGGGTTTGTTTCCCTGGCCCCGGGTGGGCCCGCCCTCTGATTGTGCTGGAGCTCTCATATCCATGTGTCTATAGAGTGCTACATGAGGTGTAAGCACTGCTGGGCTCTGAGGAAGAAGTGTATGACTTCGAAACGCGTAAGCCGGCAGTGGCTCCATTCATATGCGCGGTGCGTCTGTGGAGTATGGTTTCGAGCTCATGTCTCAGCTGCCATCTATTTGGAATATCATTGCACTGCAAGTTTTTTCCTGCTACACTTGTAAGTAGTATCTATGCTTTTTTAATAAAATCTATCCTAAACGTTAATACACTAGGCTGGTGCGCCCTTGTTTCCTTTCTTCTATTCAAAGTTTACATACCCTGGTGATTTTGGCCTAATAATATGCACACAAGTTGACACAAAGGGGTTTGAATGGCTGTTAAAGGTAACCATCATCACCTGTGTGTGTGTGTATAAAAGGTCAATGAGTTTCTGGACTCCTGACAGACACTTGCATCTTTCATCCAGTGCTGCACTGACGTTTCTGGATTCTGAGTCGTGGAGAAGCAAAAGAATTGTCAAAGGATCTGCGGGAAAAGGTAGTTGAACTGTATAAAACAGGAAAGGGATATAAAAAGATATCCAAGGAATTGAGAAGGCCAATCAGCAGTGTTTAAACTCTGATCAAGTAGTAGAAAATGAGGGGTTCTGTTGAAACCAAATCACGGTCAGGTAGACCAACTAAAATTTCAGCCACAACTGCCAGGAAAATTGTTCGGGATGCAAAGAAAAGCCCACAAATAACTTCAGGTGAAATACAGGACTCTCTGAAAACATGTGGTGTGGCTGTTTCAAGATGCACAATAAGGAGGCACTTGAAGAAAGATGGGATGCATGGTCAAGTCGCCAGAAGAAAGCCATTACTACACAAATGCCACAAAGTATCCCGCTTACAATATGCCAAACGGCACAGAGACAAGCCTCAAACCTTCTGGCACAAAGTCATTTGGAGTGATGAGACTAAAATTAAGCTTTTTGGCCACAACCATAAACACTACATTTGGAGAGGATTCAACAAGGTCTTTGATGAAAGGTACACCATTCCTACTGTGAAACACGGAGGTGGATCGCTGATGTTTTGTGGATGTGTGAGCTACAAAGGCACGGGAAATCTGGTCAAAATTTATGGCAAGATGAATGCAGAATGTTACCAAAAAATACTGGAGGAAAATTTGCATTCATCAGCCAGAAAGCTGCGCATGGGACGTACTTGGACATTCCAACATGACAATGATCCAAATCACAAGGCCAAGTCGATCTGTCATTGGGTACAGCAGAATAAAGTGAATGTTCTGGAGTGGCCATCTCAGTTTCCTGACCTCAATATCATTGAGCCACTCTGGGGAGATCTCAAACGTGCCGTTCATGCAAGACAGCCCAAGAATTTACAGAAACTGGAGGCTTTTTGCCAAGAGGAATGGGCAACCTTACCATCTGAGAAGATAAAGAGCCTCATCCACAAATACCACAAATGACTTCTAGCTGTCATTGATGTTAAAGGGGGCAACACACGGTATTAAGAACTGGGGTATGTAAACTTTTGATCAGGGTCATTTGGGTTGTTTCTGTTGCCATTATAATTTAAAAAGAGTAAACACAGTTGATTGATAATAAATGGCTTCAGCCAAACACTAACCATGAATGAAAGAAAAGTTTTTGTGTTATCATTCATATTCTCTGAAAAATGGCCAAGAAATCATAAATTCTGCCAGGGTATGTAAACTTATTAGCACAACTGTATGTGTGTGGAGCCTGACTTCTCCAATCGATGGGGATTTGCTGATTGCTGAGTAATAGTTCTGACTCTGTAGGTGTTCCAAACCTCTATTTAGACAACTGCTTTCCCTCAAAAGCAAGGGTCCTACTCTGCAGCTGATGGTAGGGGCAGGATTTTGTGCCCATCCATGTACTTACCCTCTCCATGCTCCAGCATTGCCCCCAGCTTCTGCCTTGGTTCATGGCTGGCAGTCCTTTGTCAGAACAACACATTCAGCTTATTTCCTATGATGTCAGCTGCTGTTTACACACCACCATTTTGCATCATTACGCAGGCTGAGCTCACACTACTCCAGGACTGAGGGGCGCTCATATGCCATATGAGCGCTGCCCAGTCCAGGAAAAACGCCCGCCCCTGAGGAAGAAGAGGAAACTGCCATAACATCACCCCACCAGTTAAACAACATTAGATAGAAGGTATAAATAGTTTTTTTTTTTTTCTATGAATAAAAAATTCTGTTGTAGGCTTTGGAGATTTGGGTGAGGATAGTTGCCATACTGCTTTAAGTGATACTCCAGCTTGATGATTTAGAACCAGTGACTTTACTTTTGGGTAGTGGTGTTACTCTATGAAGAAATATTTAGCCTTTCTGCTGTTTCCTATGATTGAGGGAGGCTCCAGGCTGGGCCTGGAAAGTAAATGCATTTTTAAGTATTTTCTGAAAAATCATACTTCACATTCTTCCATAAGCGACGTTTGCCAGACTGTGCAGAGGTTATGCTTAGTGGAAAACCCATCAGTCTCCTCCACACCTTACAGTCTGGCTTCTTCTATGGACTGGAATTGTAATCTGCTAGACCCATACAGTATATTAAATAGATCATAAAAAGAACCAGTATTTTTCTATGCTCACTGACAGCTGTCATTGATGTGTTTTTATGCTTTTCTAGTGTTGTGTACTACTATAACATTGTCACTTCTTTATGCTTTATTGACTTTGCAAATTATTTTCCTCCTCCTTTTCGTATTTTGTATTTGCCTGCAGACATCCATTTGTTTGCTGAAACAGTTAGCCATACTCAGGAAATGTCAGATACAAAATAGCTTAAAGGAGAAGTCCAGCCTGAGCATTTTAGGCTGGGCTTCTCCTCTGGGTCACGAGTGCAATTCGTTTCGCACTCCTGTGACCCGTTTTCAGTGGAGTGCGGTCTGAAGTCCGCTCTCCGCTGACGTCACTGCCATCAGTCGGGGCAGCGCGTCATCACGACTTCCCAAGTTGGGATCCGCCAGCTACCCTGATTGATGGGCAGTCTCAGCGTATTAGCGAGCCGCTGAGACAGCCTCTCTCCGTCCCTCCATGGCTCAGCGCTCCAATGAGCGTGGAGAAGCAGAAAGGAAAGTTGCTGACTGGCAGTCAGCGGCTTTCCTCTCTGGGATTTGTGAAAACCGAGCCAGCGGCGATGTTCGGTGGCTCGGTTCTCAGCGCAGAGACAGCGGGGACAGATAGAGCATTGGTCTGGTGCTCCATCCACCGAGGTAAGTATGAATCTTGAAAAACCTGGAAACCCATACTTCTCCTTTAAAACCCAGTTATAAAACAAATAAAAACATCACATTAGGAGTATAGCAGTCTATCTTTATTTTAGCCTCTTGTAATTTATTTTATTTATTACATGTACTTATATAGCACTGCCAATTTATGCAGCGCTTTACATATGTATTATAGTAATTGTAAACGATCACCTTGTAAATTGACCCATTCAGCTTAAACAAAGAAATTAAAGGCAAAACATTTGTGTATAGTTTAAAAAAATATATATAAAAATAACTTTTTTCCCCTTTTTTTATAAGTGGTCACATTCCCTCTGTTCTCAGCTGCATAAGAGCTGGGGGGAGGATAAGCAGCTGAGCTTTCCAGTAAAAGGCTGTGCAGGAGTGTGTGGTCAGGACAAGTCTGATCATTGAAGGAGAAGAGGCTGAGTTCCCAGCACAGCCAGAAAACTGACCACGCTGTGCTCTGCTGCTTAGTGTGTTCTGTTTTTATTAGGAAAGCAGACTGGCAGAAACTTACACAGAAAGGAAGCAATACAAAGAGAACAGGATACTTTTTCATAAAAGTACATGGTACAGCAGGCTGAAATCAAGAATATGAAATGATGGGGTAACAAACACTTTAAACATTCACATCAGTCCCTGCCCCCAAGGAGTTTACACTCGAAGGTCCCTAAAGCCTAGTACACACCACCTGCTGGGTTGAAGGAAAAAAAAACGCTCAGGATGGAGCCGCTGCACCAACATTCCAATGTCAGTATAGTGATCCCCCCCCCCGCTATTCTACTGTGTTCTTCTAACATGACGGGGACTGCGCCCCCCTCCCACCAGAACACTCCAGTCAGTGCTCTCAGCCATTGCCCCCCCCTACAGTTGGGTGGAGAGCACACATTTGACCTCATCTGTGTATGGCTGGTCCACCATCCAATCACAGACAGGGGTGGTCTTTGACCCAGCTGTATTGGTTTAACTGACATATAAAAAATGAGAGGTCAGATCCTGGCAGTGGCTTGCTGAACAAAATTTGAAATGTAACGGCAGGTAAAGCAGATATGAATCAATCTGTTTGCCCTCACTTACACTTCTAGCAGTCAGCTGGTGGACTGAGAACACACCCACCTCGGAATTTTTTATTTATTTTTTCTAACTGAACCCTGTTGGTGTTAATCAATTCAGTTTTTTTTTGTAATCGTTAATAAACAAGTGTCCTCTAAAGCACGTTTGCAGGTTGAATCCCCATGAATCCCTGTGGGCATATACAGTAAAATAGAGCATAGGACAGTGGTAATGTACAAAAGTGCTGAGATCCAACTAGATTTCTCCTTTTGTCTGATTATAGTAGTAGAAGACGATTGATGTTTCACTATTGGTTACAGAACTTTGCTGTATTAAATAAGTCTGCTAGTCTCTCAGTTAACAAGAATCATGAGCCTCATAGCTGACATTAATTGAAAGCAAACCTGCCTGTATTTCCCATACCAGACGATCGGCCCTTACTTCTTACTTCTCATGTCTCTTGGATAGACTAGAAGATGAAAGGTCGGGGCCTTTGAGTTGTTATGCAAAGCACAGCTTCCCTTTTAGTTTATTTTAACCTAAAACATGTGTTAAGTGCAAGTAACAGGCTTTATACTCTTTGTACCAACCCTGCAAGGCCAGATCCCAAGGGATGGTCATCGGCTAAAACTCAAAAGATGAGATTTTGCATTCTGCGGAAGGGAAGCTAGAAAAGATAATGAAATGCAGAAGTTACAAAAAAAAATCACCCGGCTAAAGTAAAAATCTCCCATCTGCTGGCTCATGTTCCCTTCCCTTTTGGTCGTTCCAACTGCACCCATGTAGATATCCTTATTACTTAACAGACCTTGTATGATTGATAGGAAATAACTGGCTTTAGTATGACCGGTCAATAACCCACCACTGGTCAGTCATTGCCAACAAGTCTTTGATAATGAAGTTCTGTAAAAGTTTTTCCATTCCAAAAACATGCTGGAGAGTGCCAGTTTTCCGCTATGCGGTGTCAGGGGAGGTTAATGTTCCTTTACAGTCCCGAACAACTTTTAATGCACTTATATTATCTTACACCTATTATACGTTTTTCATCTGTCAGTCCTCCTTTAATAGACCACAATGTATTCCCATGCCCTGCATCAAGAAAGCAGGTTAAGTCTAGCTTATTGTGTTTCAGGGAATATCACAGAGCTGGTGTAAAGTGCATACACAAATGTCTTCTGTGGTTTTGGCTCTAGCCAAGCAAAATTAATGTGCTGCAGCTGCCTATAGCATTCCTGCATCCAGCAAAAAAACTAACCTACTCCTTGATTCTTTTTGCAGGTGAGCCGACTCCTGATTTTAGCAGGAGCAAACGTCAACTACAGGACAGAGGTGTTAAATAATGCCCCGATTCAGGGTGTCCAAGCGCACCTCGGTCACGAGGAGATGGTCTGCCTGCTGCTGGAGTCTGGGGCCATTGTGGATGGGATGTCAGAGAGTGGAATGACCCCTTTGTGCTACGCAGCTGCTTCTGGACATCTAAATATTGTAACCCTTCTGAGCAAAAAAGGAGCAAAGGTGACTAATGGGGATAATTTAATAAAGTGTTTGTAATGCTTTTTAGGCAGTATAAGTACATTAGAAAGTCCTGCTCTTAAAGTGGTTGTAAACCCTTACATATGACTGGCCCCAGGTGATGCACAGAGATGAAACAAATCTTCCTACATAAGTTGTACCTGTCTATCTGCATTTATAAAGCTTGTTTGAGAGTTCTGGAAAAAAGGGGTCAGAGAGCTGAGATTACACTCTACAGAGCTCAGTGGGCAGAGCTCTCAGAGCTGATTGGAGAAAAGGGACACATCCCCTCACACAGGAACAGAGCTGAGGCTGTCAATCAGCTGGAGATCCCTCCCCTGTGACCTTTTTTCTCTTGGTGTCGAGAAAACTTGTCAGAAGTGATTCATGCTGATAGCAGAGGAACGAAGCAGCAGACAGAAATTACACTTAATGCTCCTAATTGAGACAAGTACACACTATAGAGGTATATGCTATGTTCATAATTTATGTCTGAGGTTTGCAACCACTTTAAAGCTGAACTTAAGGCAGAGTTCCAGCCTCAAATAAAAAAAAAAGATTTAAAAGTCAGCAGCTAAAAACAATGTAGCTGCTGACTTTTAATATAAGTTCACTTACCTGTCCAGGGATCCCAAGATGTCGGCCCTCCGAAGCCGATTCGTTTATCGGCTCGGGTGCAGGCGCCGCCTTTGCAATTAAGGGCAGCGCTGCGCTTTCTGAATGGTCCTGCTGTCTTCTGGGACACACACAGGTCTCAGGGCAGCGGGAGGGGGGGGGGAAGGAGGACTGACTGATGCAGATGGGGAAATTACGTACCTTGCTGTGGCGGGGTTAAGGCAGGAAGCAGGGAGAAGCCCGTCCATTAGGTGCGCACGATTTCCACGCCCCCCCCCATCCAAGCGTCCCGGGGAGGGGGGGGTTGGAAGCACGCACGTGATTAGAGCCAGAGGCTCTAATCTTCAAAATAGGGTGGGCTCAGGATGCAGGGCACTGCAAATCGAGCCCATCCAGTTGTGACAATAGCAAAATAATTTTCGCTTTTTTCTCACTGAATCTCCTCCCTGCCAATCAGGAAGCGGGTCTGAGACCCGTTTTCTCGATTGCCCGAAAGGAGAAGCTTTCCGATTGGCCACCAAGGAGGAGGGAGGAGACAGAAGCCATGGATCAGGGGAAGAGGGAGCTACCCGTAATGCCCGCAGAGGAGAAAAGGGAAAGCAGCCGATGATGCCCACGGAGGAGAGAAGGGTAAGCCGCCTGGACCCGACTGACTGGACTGGGGGGGGGGGGGGACTGTGGGAGCGCTGTTTGCCAACCATCCATTACCACTTACAACCAGCTGCCACTGGACGGAAGTACACCTTTGTACTCCATAAAAGGTAAAAAAAAACTATATATCCAAAAATGGGGGGGGGGGGGTGGTCTTTTGTTTAGGACGGAGTTGTATTTTTGGCTGGAACTCTGCTTTAAGGGCAAACAGCTCAACATATAGATGAAATACAAAAATGAGAGGAGTTTTTATGCCAAATTTTTATCTTTAGTTGTATTCTGTCCATCTAGCTTTGAGATTTACACAGCTCTGTTTGGCAGGGCGGCACTAACACTAATGCCGCGTACACATGATTGGATTTTCCGTCGGAAAAACCTTGGATGGTTTTTCCGACGGAATTCCACTCAAGCTTGGCTTGGATACACACGGTCACACAAAAGTTCTCTAAACTTTCGACCGTCAAGAACGCGGTGACGTACAACACTACGACGAGCCGAGAAAATTAAGTTCAATGCTTCCAAGAATTGCTACAGTCGATCGGAATTTCCGATAGGAATTTTTTCCGTCTGAAAATTTGAGAACCTGCTCTCAATCTTTTGTTGGCGGAAATTCCGACGGCAAAAGTCCGATGGAGACTACACGGTCGGGATTTCCGACCAAAAGCTCACATCGGACTTTTCTTGTTGGAAAATCCGACCGTGTGTACGCGGCATTACAGGTCTGGCTGCTTCCCCCCAGCCTGTGGATGGACATTGAAAAAAGAAGCAGAACACTAATGAGCTCATCTCTCACTCTGCTCTCTCTTCCTGTCGGCATGCATCTTTTTTAACACATGAGCATAACAGCTTAACAGATAGGCCCGGCCATACCTTATACAATTTTCTCGCACAGTTTTCCTTTAGATTTACCAAATTCATATGAGGTCAAACCTAAACACTTTCTGTATGCAATCAGGCAGGCCCTTGCACTACATAGCTGAAGGTAAATATAAAGAAAATTGTGTAATGTATGGGCAGCTTTAGGCATCTTGTACTGTTTTTGCCTGTCCCAGTTTGAGCTCTGTTGTACAGGAACTGCAAATAAGCTAATATCAGGTGATATTCTGAGGCTCACACTGCTTGCTTTTAAACAATATTCATGTATTGATGAATAAAGTATGAACGCTCTATGATTTTTCTTTTTTTTCCTTTGAATGTTCTGGATGGTTAAAGTGGAGCTTCACTTTACAATCTTCCAGATCATTTAGGGAAAACCTGTTTCGGTATTTCACATTTAGTAAAATCTATGATGCTATATATAATACGTGACATGACAATCCCAGGGACATCAGCCAAGTGTGGTCATTGTGCAATGCAGGAATTACTATTACTTTAATTGTATTTTGCCTGCAATAATTCTACGCACATTGGCAGTCTCCACCCTTGGATTGAACTGTGCTCCTCCACACACATATTTTACAATGGCAGACCGGCTTCAGTTAGAACGTGTGAAGCTTTGTCCCTTGTGTGTGGAATTCGCTCTGTATGTGGCCTGTAAGATGATGTGGGTTACGGTTACTAGATCCCGGGTCATTAATAGGAATTTGTCAGAATGTGCCCCCTTCCCCTCTAATATCCAGCAGATGTTGTGGCTTCCTCATCTAATGAAGCTCGCAGAGAATACGCTTCCTGTGCTGGTGTTGCTGCGCTTCAGCTATTCCGGCAGATGGAGAATATTGGCGAGAGACTGCAAGGTCCTTTATTGAAATGTGTTCTCTTGCCCTGATTTATCAGAATGGCTTAACGAGGAATCATTTATGTTGCCAGAAGGGAACCTACCAGATTCTATTTTTATTCTTACAAATTTAAGGATTCTGATTGGTTGCTAGTGGCAACATAATTGGTTCTTACCCACTTCAGCACCGGACCAATACGCAGCATAAAGACCAGGCCTCTTTTTGCGATTCGGCACTGCTTCGCTTTAACTGACAATTGCGCGGTCGTGTGACGTGGCTCCCAAACAAAATTGACGTCCCTTTTTTCTCACAAATAGAGCTTTCTTTTGGTGGTATTTGATCACCTCTGCGGTTTTTATTTTTTGCGCTATAAACAAACATAGAGCGACAATTTGGAAAAAAATGCAATATTTTTTACTTTT
This sequence comes from Rana muscosa, assembly GCA_029206835.1. Taxonomy (NCBI): domain Eukaryota; kingdom Metazoa; phylum Chordata; class Amphibia; order Anura; family Ranidae; genus Rana; species Rana muscosa. The sequence continues at coordinate 416,592,877 of CM055127.1, read as the reverse complement.
TGCTATAATAAATATCCCCCAAAAATATATAAATAATTTTTTTTTCCCTCAGTTTAGGCCGATACGTATTATTCTACATATTTTTGGTAAAAAAAATTGCAATCTGCGTTTATTGATTGGTTTGCGCAAAAGTTATAGCCTTTACAAAATAGGGGGTAGTTTTATGCCATTTTTATAATTTTTTTTTTTTTTTACTTTTTTGCGACATTATGGCGGGCACATCGAACACTTTTGACACATTTTTGGGACCATTGTCATTTTTACAGCGATCAGTGCACTGAAGGGGTTAAGTGTGCCTAGGGGAGTGATTACTACTGTGTGGGGGCGTGGCTATGAGTGACACGTGACCGACCTCCGCTCTGATTACACAGAGCGGAGATCGGTGACATTGTCAGTAGGGGAGCGGGGAGATGTTGTGTTTACACTAACATCTCCCCGCTCCATGCCTCCGTGAGACAATCGCGGGGATCCCCGCGGCGATCGAGTCTGCAGGACCCGCGGTCCGACTCACGGGGAAGGCAAGGGGGTAGCGAGCGCGCCGCCCCGACGTCAGGCAGTTAAAGGGGACGTACAGGTACGTGATTGTGCCTGTACGAGCCATTCTGCCGACGTGTATATATACAGTGTCTGGTCCTTAAGTGGTTAATGCAGACACTCATAAATGTGTGTTAAAGAATTTTCAATGCCATTGGCTGTTTAAAGCCTCATACGCACTACTATATTTTTTCCGTTCAACCAACTAAATAAAACTGTCAGCTCAGGTCAGAGCCGCTGTACTAACAGTCTGATGTTGGTACAGAAATCTCCCCTGCTGTGCTATTGTGTTCCCGTTGGCAGATCTTTTTCAGTCATGGCCCTTCTACAGAATCCAGCCGAAAAACCGGCTTCTATCAGACCGGCTGCTATACACACAACTTGAATGTCGACTGGTTTCCGTTGAACCGGCCTGTGCCGCCTGACATTCGGCCCATGTGTACTAGGCTTAAAGTGGTAGTAAACTTTGTACTACCATTGTACCTACAGACAAGCCTTACTACCTGTGGTTTACTACTGCTTTAAGTAAGCAGATTTGAAAAGGTTAGCATAAGGCATAGAATAACTCGTGATTAATGGGTATAAGGTAGAGCTGCACAATTAATCGATAAAAAAATCGTGATCTCAATTCAACCCCCTGAGATCTCCAATGCAGAGTTTGCCGATTCTTTCCTAAAACAAGCGGAGAGACTTTATCTGCTCACTCAGCTGTCAAAAGAAAATACTCTGGCAGTCTGACAAGTTTTTAACAGGAAACATTGTAACTAATGCTTCCTTGTTAAAGAAAAAAAATGTTTAAAAATCAGGCCAGTCTGCCAAGTTTTTAAAGCGGAGCTCCACCCTAAAGTGGCACTTCCGCTCATCGGATTCCTCCCCCCCTCCAGTACCACAATTGGCACCTTTCAGGGGGGAGGGGGGTGCAGATACCTGACAGGTATTTGCACCCACTTCCGGGCATAGATTCTGTGGGGACCTGCGGGCAGTACGTCAGTCCCCCCCCCCATTGTGTTCTAGGAAACACACGGCTCCTAGAACACAGCGGGGAACAGTGATGACGGCGCAGCACGACTCGCGCATGCGCAGTTGGGAACCGGCTTGCAACGCTTCACTTCCTGATTCCCTCACCGATAATGGCGATTGGGGCAGCCAAGAGACTAGCGATTGCTCGTCTTCTGCAGCCAACGACGCTGGACTCCAGGACAGGTAAGTGTCCATTTATTAAAAGCCAGCAGCTGCAGTATTTGTAGCTGCTGGCTTTTAATTTTTTTTTTTTACGGCGGAGCTCCGCTTTAACAACATGAAACATTGTAATTAACTTCCTTAGATCAAACTTCTGTGTGTAAATGCAGGAAGTTTAACCACTTAAAGTCCAAATCTTTTTCTGACACTTGTTTCTTAAGTTAAAATCAATATTTTTTGCTAGAAAATTACTTGGAACCCCCAAACATTATATATATATATATATATATATTTTTTTTTTTTTCTCAGAGACCCTAGGGAATAAAATGGCAATTGCTGCAATATTTGATGTCGCACTGTATTTGCCCAGTGGTCTTTCAAATGCAATTTTTTGGGGAAAAATACACTTCAATGAATAATAAAGAAATAAAAAACGAAACCGTAAAGTTAGCCCAATTTTTTTTAATGTGAAAGATGTTACGCCGCGAGAATCATGAGAGTCATGATCTATCTTCTAAGCAAAAAAAATCTTGATTCTCATTTTAGCCAGAATCGTGCAGCTCTATTATAAGGTTATGACATCTAAAGTGTACCTGTCATGTATTCCAAATAGTCACCCAAAATGTAGACTGGGAGAAATCTTGCAGACATTATTAAAGTGTTACTAAACTCACAACAGTAAAATCTGTCTGTATATGCAATATAGCCTGCTTGTTGTTCTCACTGTGGAACTTAAGAGGTTAATCCTCTATTGTATAAAAAGGCTCTTTGATGCTGTATGCACAGATCCTCCCCCTCCTGCAGGGTCTCTCTTGGCAAGGCCAGACAAGACACAGTGAGGGTAGTACTGCTGCACATGCTCAGTTTGGTCTCTATTGCTGGAGAAAATATTTCCTGTTTGAGTTGAGCTTTTCAGGTCACATGATATTGACATCACACATGTGGGCGTGTATGCAGATCCTGAATGACAGCCGAGTCCCTCCCTCCTCCTCCATTCTCAGTAACTATAAAAGAACACCGTGGGTTGGATGGCACATCTTGATTGATGGATGATATGCCTCCTATAACAGCATGAGCGGACAGGCTATAGTGGAAATCTCCTCCTACCTGAAGTCTCAGCACTCGGGCAGACCCTGCAGTTTATCACGTGACGGTGGGGGGTTAACTATTTTCATATTACTGGGTTTAGTAACACTTTAATATCTGTTTGTTAGAAATAAATAAAAAATATTAAATGCCAGCAGCTACAAATACTGCACCTGCTGACTTTTAATAAATGGACACTTACCTGTCCAGTGTGCCCACAATGTCGGTAGCCGAAGACAATCAATCGCTCGGCTCTCTGCTGCCCCCGCCGCCATCCTCGGTGAGGGAATCAGGAAGTGAAGCGTTGCGGCTTCACTTCCCGGTTCCCTACTGCGCATGCGCGAGTCACGCTGCGCGTCCTAACTGGCCCCCGCTGTGTTCTGGGACGTGTGTTTCCCCCGAAGACAGCGGAGGGGGGGGGGGGGTGTGAGTCTATGCCCGGAAGTGGGTGCAAATACCTGTATTATACAGATATCTGCACCCCCCTCCCCCTGAAAGGTGCCAAATGTGACACCGGAGGGGGGTAGGGTTCTGAAAGGAGGAGGTTCCATTATTGTGTGGACGTCCGCTTTAAATACCATTCCCATCAATCACTGCATTAAGGCGCTGACGACAGTCTAAAGCCAGTCATACATGGATTGAAATGTGTCCGGTTCCAACCCCATCCAACTTGAATGTGTTGATGGTGGAATTTAACCCATCTACGAGCTGCTTAAAGTCCTTATGTCACATGCACAGATATACACACATACTAGAGCCAATTTAGATAGGAGACCTACCAGCATGTCTTTGTCGTATGGAAGGAAACCGGAATAAACCTGGAGGAAATCCATTAAAGCACAAGGTGAACATGCAAACTCTATGTAGATTATATCCTGGCTGGGATTCACGCTGAGGACGGAAGTGCTAAACACTAAGCCAATGTACTGCCGATCTCTTTATTCCACCATATGTGTAGACTAGAGACGAGCAAACTGATTTGCATATTCTGTGAATCTCAAATTATTATTTCACTGGAATATACACAAGCAGTCTCTGCAGTATTGTCCATGATTGCCTTGATTCATGCACTGTCGCATATTAGACCATCCTGCATGCGCAGATTCCGATGAAATAAAATCCCCACACTTGCCAATTTACACAATTTGAAAATTTTTAAAAACTGATCCGTTTTTCATCAGTTCTTAACATCCACTTAACCACTTAGTCCTGAAGATTACTTAAAGCCCCCAACCATTATATATTTTCTGAAAACGGACGCCGCCCAGAGAATAAATTTGGGGTAGTTCCAAATTTTTATGTTGCATTATATTAGCACAACGGTTTATGAAATGCAAAATTTCAGTAAAAAAAAAAAACTTAAGTTAATTTTAGGGCACATAAACACAATAGTTTACCCATTTTTTTTGTAAAATATAAAAGATGAAGTTACACCAAGTAAATAGATACCCAACATGTAAATCATTAAAATTGCATGTACCTTCTGAAGCGCTTCAAAGATGCTGCTTACAGGCCTTTTTTTAGCGTCCTGCCAGCGCACCGCTCCAGTGTGAAAGCCCTCGGGCTTTCACACTGGAGTGACAGGAGAGGCGCTTTGCAGGCGCTATTTTTAGCGCTAGAACACCTGTAAAGTGCCTCAGTGTGAAAGTAGCCTTACATTTAAAAGCCGACAATGACAGTCAGCATCAGCAAGCCTGTCCGTGCAGACTGCCCTCTCACTGTGTATACTGCTCTTCGCCTCTCCTGCTGCCTTTCTCCACCACAAACCTGCCCCCCCCCCCCCCCTGAAAAAACGGATGCACCAACGGACCGCTTGTCCATTTGCATTCTTTCATCCTCCATTACTTTTTTTAACGGATGAGAAATGGGGCTTTCATCCATTCAAAAAAACTGATGTTCACGGATAGCGAATGAAAACAGATGTAAATGGATGATCATCCATTTACATCCGTTTTTCCATAGGAATGCATTGATGTCCATTTTTCATCCGTCAACATCCGTATGTGTGAAAGGGGCCTAAAACGGAATTAGACCCTCCTATGCTTTACAGACAAGGAAGTTGCTTCTGTTTTATCTGCAACTGCCATGGTGCTGCACATGTGATCAGTCATTTGATGGTTTGACAGTTTAACACTGAGGACACAAGCAAATGTGACAGTTGGCAATCCTGGCATTTCAGGAATGTAACTGATTTGTAACCGTTAAATTGATGGGTTTAGTTCCACTTATTACGCATTTTTCAGGTGCTTTTGGGCTAAAAATAGCGCTTGTAAAGCACCTAAAAAACGGCTCCCCTGCAGTCTGTGTGAAAGCCTGAGTGCTTTCACACTGACGCGATGCGCTGGCAGGACGTTAAAAAAAACTCCTGCAAGCAACATCTTTGGGGCGGGGAAGGAGCAGCGCGGCCGAACTGCCGGCAAAGCGCCGCTGCAGCTAGCGGCCGAATACCTCCGCAAAAATGATGGTAAAGCGCAGCTAAATATAGCGATGTTATACCGCCGCCCCGGCCCCAGTGTGAAAGCTGCCTTAAAGCGGAGTTCCGTCCCCGCACGGAAAAATTTAAAGTCTGCAGCTGTACATATTGTAGCTGCTGACTTTAATAATTGGACACTTACCTGTCTTGGAATCCAGCGATGTCGGCACCCCAGCCGATGTTTCCGCAATTCGTAATAAGGGAACCCGGCAGTGAAACCTTACGGCTTTACAGCCGGTTCCCTACTGCACATGCGCACTGCGCTCTTACTGTCTCGACAGCAGGGGAAGGAGTCGGGGGGCCGAACTTCTGACGTACCTCGCCGATGCGAGGTCTGACGGAAGTGGGGATGGGTACCCATCAAAAACAGGTACCTGCTCCCCCCCAAAAGGTGCCAAATGTGGCAACGGAAGGGGGGGGATACAGATGAGTAAAGCTTCCACTTTTGGGTGGAACGCCTCTTTAATGATTTACTGCTGTTCAGGGGCTCTGGGCTTCAGCAAAATGGCAGCACCCAGCAAGAAGAGATAGGAGCATTGCTGAAGGCAATTTACAGCACACACTAATTTTGGTAGCATAATTATTAATGTGGAATGTATGTTCCTTGCTAAAGAACATTTATTTTTTATCAAGTTATGGGTAAAGTTCCACTTTAAGGTTTGCAAACCCAGTTTGTTAATGTTTTGACTTATTTAATTAAGGGTCGTTCATTGATTGTATTTTGCAGGTGGATCACATAGACAAGAAAGGACAGAGTGCCTTGGTACACAGTGCTCTGAGGGGACACTGCAGCATCCTTACGTTTTTATTGAATTGCGACTGGACATCTCCCAACCAACAACCAAATTATGTAAGACGAAGCCATGCCCTCCAACAGTCTCTGACTGCAGCGGCCAGTATGGGACACACAGAGGTATGAAACAAATTACTGCCGACCCAGTCCATTCTCAATTCTTCATGTGGATGACTCAAGAAAAGCATAGTGGAAGTTATACAGTATGATTTGTAATCTTAGGAAAGTTCTTTGTGTTTTGTGACCTTGTATCAACTCCAAGGAGGGTGTCCTCTGTTTTACACTACAGTGGGCAGAGTCCTGGAATATTATATAAAATAAGTTCAAGTAGATAATAAAGTAGAACTACTTCTCCCAGCAGCCAGTCAGATGTTTTTTGCCCATTCCAACTAATTAGATTCCATTTTTCGTTCTCTCAGAAGAAGAAAGAGGGAATCTGGTACTATTTTAATAGAACCTATAAAAAGAAAAATTTAGGGGCTGCCATTGCTAACCCTCCCTGGGAAAATGTCAGTTGCCTGACTGTCATGCAATCCACTGCTTCTGTATTTTGAGCCACTTAACCAAAGCAAACCTTCAGATCTGATGTTCTGGCTTCACTTGTATTGTTGTTCCGAGTCAGTGACTCAAGCTATTGAAGTCAAGAGGCCACCTGGCAATTAGTATATTCAAAGGGAGACCACCCATGGTAGGCTTCATATTCATTTTCATAAAGATTTATGTTTATTTTTAAAGCTGAATTAGTGTGTTGGTAATGCTTCTTTTACAGTTGGCCTTTTGGGTAAAAGTGGCCTTGGAATGACAGGGTCACTTTAAGGCTTTGGTACTCCTATACCACTCTTTTTTTTTTTTTTGTACAGAGCACACGCAGGAGGCTAAATGCAGTTAATACACAATTATCAAACCGCTTTTTCTTTCACACTGCCTTGGACAGCCATTAACCAGAAGGTCTTATTTCACAATGGAGTTGGAAACCGGAGACATGACTTTTATGAAGCTGGCAGTTGGGTTCTCAGAATTGACTGTAGTATCATTTGATATGCTGTGTGATGCAGTAAAATGGAATACAATGCTCCCAAAGTTCCAACTTAATCCCAGCTTTACCAGCTAATCAAGCTTAGCAAAATCATTAGGATACGGTGGTTAACAATAAAAACGTCTTACTAGCAAAATATATGTTCCTCTGATTCCCAGGTGTACAGTATGCAGACACATTGAACACATTATAATAGGGGTTCACCCCCATCGTCCCCCAAAAGTTCAAAGCACATACAGAGAAATGCAGAATTTTACTAATTGGGTAAACTACTGTGCCCGGTCTGCCAGATAGTAATAGTAAATATGTGCGGTTGTTTTGAAAAGTTTATGTCCAGCCACAGAAATCCATACTGCATGAAGCATTGTGATTTGGAGTTCCAGTAGAAGGCACCCAAACTTCTTATTGTTCACAGCTAATAACATTCTATAATAGATATGTGTATGGCTATAGCTATATAAAGCCAATTCAGTAATTCCTTCTGCAACCAAATTAAATAGGCAGGCACAAGAGGGTAATATACACCGATCAGCCATAACGTAGTGACTACTGACAGGTAAAGTGAATAACATTCATTATTTCATTACAATGGCATATGAAAATGAGTGGGATTAAATTAGGCAGCAAGTGAATATGTTGTCCCTGAAGTTGATGTGTTGAAAGCAGAAAAAATAGGCAAGCATAAAAACAATTTTGACAAGGGCCAAATTGTAATGGCTAGACAATTTTGTCAGAGCAACTCCAAAACTACAGCTCTTGTGGGATGTTCCTGGTCTGCAGTGGTCAGGACCTACTAAAAGTGGTCCAAGGAATGAAAAACCAGGGTCATGGGTGGCCTTGGCTCATTGATGTGCATGGGGAGCAAAGGCTGGCCTGTGTAGTCCAATCCAATATAAGCGCTACTGTAGCTCAAATTGCTGAAATGGTTAAAGAGGAACTGAAGTTCCAATGTAACAAACAGTAAGCTCATGGTCTTCTCTGGCAATGTAAACTGAACTTACATCATTGGACTGGTCTCTGTGAAGGACAGCCTCTTGTGTAGCGATGAGCTCTGGCATGTTCGCACACTCCCTTTGCAGAGCCCACCAGGAAGTTGGCACGACGCTGCGCTAATCACAGGGAGGGAGACATGTCCCGATGCGCGGCTGCAGAGATCAGGACATGTCTCCGTGCCTGTGATTAGCGCAGCGCCGTGCCGACTTCCTGGCGGGCTCTGCACATGGAGTGTGCGAACACGCCGGAGCTCATCCCTGCTCTTGTGCATGCTTAGGGGTGACATCAGCCCATGTGGGCCGATGAAGACGACCGAAGACGAGCACACAGGAGAAGATGCCAATGCTAGCGAGGGACCAAGACAATTGGAGGAAAGGCAGGTTTTAACTCCTTTAGTTCTGCTATAATGCTGGTTCTGTTAAAAAGGTGTCAGAACACTGCATCACAGTTTGTTGTGTACAGATCTGTGTAGCTGCAGATCTGTCAGTGTGCCCA